>JARQOC010000007.1:229500879-229720879 GCA_033576535.1 Allobates femoralis | reverse complement strand
ACAGCTAGTAATATATAATCGCCCTATAATGTCTGGATATTCGGTTTGTCCAGATGTGTCTGAATCTCAAAATTCCAAGCGCCAGATGTACACTGACCGCCATATTGGGATACCCAAGCTGCAATTACATCTTTGGACTTTCCTAGCAGCGGTAATCAGTGCGGACACACACATACACAGAGACACACACATATACACACAAACACATACACACATATACATATACATACATACATGCACACACATACATACACATGCATACATGCACATACATGTGCATACACACATACTCATACAAATACATGCATGCACATACATACATAAAAGCACACACATCCATACATGCACATACACACGGATACACATGTGCACACACATGCACACACATCCACATGCACACAAATACACACACATATACACATACACACTTATACACACATGCATGCCCATATGTACATATACACGTACACATACATACACGCACACACATATGCATACATGCACAGGCAGACACACTCACACGTATGCAGACAAATGTATATACACATGCTTACACACAGATATACACATAGACACATACATACATGCACATACATACATACAAATGCACACACATGTATACACACATACATACATGTGCATACATACACACAAGCACACATATGCTGACATAAATGTATACACATGCACACATATCTATACATGCACAAACATCCATACAAGCACACACATGCACATACATGTACACACATATGCACGCACATGCACACACATGCACATTCACACATACATGTACATACATGCACACATGTGTACACATACACACAGAAACATACATACACGGACATACACAAGGTCACACAAACATATATGCACATACACACATGCACATACACATGCACACACATGTATACATGCAATTCACATGCACACTCATACACATATACACACATGCACACACATACCAACACATAAACATATACATACATGGACGCACATACACACATACACAGAGACACATGCATGCATGCACACACATGTGCATACACATACATGAACACACATGCATACACATACACTTACATGCACGTACATACATGCACTCACATGCACATAAACACATAGATACATGTACTTACACACATACATACATACACACATACATTCATGTGCATGCACTCACATACATATGCATAAATGTATACACATGCACAGACACATACACACATATGCATACACACTCATATACACATACACATACACATATACATGCACATGCACACATGCATATACACACATACATATACATACATGTATACGCATACACATATGCATGCACATGCACACACATACACAAATACACATATACATGCACATACACCCACACACATACATGCATACAGACATACACATACATGCACATACATGCACACATATACGCACACATTCAGGCACACACATACATACACACGGAGCCGCCATCTTTTGTTACTCGGCTATACAAAGATGACAGCCGCATAATGTATCAAACCACCCCACCGCAATATTACAGCAATTATAGGATTACGTCGGACGGGAACTTGGTGGGAACTAATAAAGTGGATAACGAGGTGTCTCTGTCTGCTTTGTATGTAATAAAGGATTTCTCTCTCTCGCTCTCTCTCTGTGTTTTCTTCATCTATACTGAAAATATTGCTAATTGTAAACTGTCATACTGATGGCTGACATTAGCAATACGGCTTGACGTCAACTGCCAAAAAAAAGCTGATCTCAACCCCTTTACTACCCAGTTTGCTACACGGCATCTGGAAGAGCGGGGTAACCACCAGTTTTGACATCTCTCATGGAGGTGCCAATTCTGGGGCAGTTGCTGGC
Source organism: Allobates femoralis (assembly GCA_033576535.1). NCBI lineage: Eukaryota > Metazoa > Chordata > Amphibia > Anura > Aromobatidae > Allobates > Allobates femoralis. The sequence continues at coordinate 229,719,004 of JARQOC010000007.1, read as the reverse complement.
TGCAATTTACAGCGTGGGGGGCCCAAAATGCTTGGGCCTTACCATGCTGAGAATTCCAGCCGCCAGTTGCCTCGATTACCTTGGCTGGCAATAGAAAATACGGCGAACAGTGGGGAGAGACGTCCGCCACCCAGAGCCGGTTTTAGGCAAAGTGGGGCCCTGGGCAAAAGGTTAAAGTGGGCCCTAAATGCTCACATATTGCACCATCACACTCAGATATTTGAGTTACAAGTACAAGCACCGAATTCAGACTGGTGAATGAGTGCGATTTATAATATTCAAGACATTCAGCACTTGTTTCCAGACATTTTACACAGGACGATAAAGAATGATGGGTGCTGAGAAATCACCGGTAGAGCAATCTGTCCTCTACAATATCATGTTATAGGCAGCACTTCTGCAGTTTTCAGCGGGCGATCTGCTGCCGAGAGCAAGGATTTTTGTTCCTCCATAAACAATCCAATCCCCGATGATGAGCCGCATTTTGCTCTTTTCTTGACGACCTGTTTACACCTAGGAACTCTCATCTGTGCTGGTGGGATTAATAAATGTAGATGTTACATACACGCAACACATGTTATGCTACGCAAACACTATATATTACACGTATACACCGAGCACACACATAGACACACACACATCCATTCCCATCATTGTCTGTCTGTGTCATACAGCACGGCTCCTCCAGGGAGAGTCGCTCTTTCTAACCACGTATCCTCTGACCACCTGTACACAGGGGTGGTGCTGTTTTTGAAAGAATGTAGTAAAGTTTTATTAATCCTGGACATCCCCTTTAATGCCTTGTAAGTTCTACTTGATAACTGTCTACAAATGTAGGAATTAAGGAGGTCCCCTAACTCTAATTACTCCCATCATGAACATGTGAAGATTGAAGCCTGAGGGGGGCGCTCCTGCTGCTATTACATGGCTATTACTTGGATTTTATAACTTTCATCACTGAGTGATTTTTGTTTTTTGTTTTTCCCTCCACTTCCTCCAAGAGCCATAACTTTTTTATTTTTTCTTCTACATCACCATATGAGGGCTTGCTTTTTGCGGGATGTGTTGTACTTTTGAATTACATCATTCATTCTACCACAAAATGTACTGGAGAATGAGAAAGAAATTCCAAGTGCTTTGAAATTGCAAAAAAAAGTGCAATTCCACAATGTTATTTTGAGTTTTTTACTATATGGTAAAAGTGACTTCATAAGTTGATTATCTAGGTCAGAATAAGAAGATACTGAACATTTTTTTTAATTTATTTATTTCAATCATAAAAAAACCCAAAAATTTGTAAAAAAAAAAAAAAAAAAAAAGAATAATAATGATAATAAAAAAATTAGCTTTTTTCGCCATTTTCCGAGACCTACGATGTTTTAATTTTTGAAGATACAGGGCTATGTGAGGGCTTACTTTTTGCGCCCCGAGCAGACATTTTTACAGATTCCATTTTGAGTCAGATACAACATTTCGATCGCCTTTTATTGCATTTTATTGTAACAATGTGGTGGCCCAAAAAACATAATTCTGGTGTTTTTATTTTTTTCCCGTTACACCATTTACCAATTGGATTAATTTACTTCATACATTGATAGCTTAGTTTCTTATGAATGCAGCATACCAAATATGTGTATTTTTCTTTTACTGTTTTATGGCTATTTTCAGTTCAGCTCCTTTGGGGGCCTCCAAGAGAGTGGTGGCCCTAGGCAACTGCCCAATCTGCCCCCCCTTAATGCAGGCCCTGTCTCCACCCCCCGCATCACAAAGGCCGCCCCATAGTGATATCACTGCGATCTCGATGCAATAGCATCGGGCCAACATCTAGTATATATATATATAATATATATATATACACACATTATAATAAATTGTAATATATTATATACATTATTTATTTAAGTTAATAATATATATAATATATTTTTTTTATATATTTTTATTATATTATTTATATATAAAAATATATTGTATATATTGGTATTAGATTATTGATCTATATATCAGCGTTTATTTGAAATCGCGGCAGATGCGGTGAAACAAACCGCATCTGCCGCGATTACCGCATACCGGCTGCACTTGCGGCGCGGTTGCGGTAATCCCCATACAAAGTATAGGGGGACTTGCGGCAGGTGCGGCACATGCGGTTTTGCACTTGCAGCAGGTGTGGCCGCGACAAAAAACGCGGCTGACTGCGGTTTTTTTCGTGGCCGCACTTGCCGCAAGTGCAACACCGCACTTGCCGCACTTGCCGCAAGTCCCCCTATACTTTCTATGGGGATTACCGCAACCGCGCCGCAAGTGTAACCGCATTTGCCGCGTTTGCCGCATAACCGTTACACTTGTGGCGCGGTTGCGGTAATCCCCATAGAACGTATAGGGGGACTTGCGGCATGTGCTGCGGCTCAGGTAGCGACTCGCAATGGCCTCGCTGCCATTGCTCGCACTACCTGAGCAGTCAGCCGCGGTTTTTTTTCGCGCCCGCACCTGCCGCAAGTGCAATACCGCAGTTGCCGCACCTGCCGCAAGTCCCCCTATACTTTCTATGGGGATTACCGCAACCGCGCCGCAAGTGCAGCAGTTATGCGGCAATCGCGGCAGATGCGTTTTTTTCACCGCATCTGCCGCAATTTGAAAAAAACGATGATGTGAAAGGGCCCTAACTTTTATTTCGTTTATACAATATATATATATATATATATATATATATATATATATATATATATATATACTAATCATATACATATACATATATATATATTAATCTATATATATATATATATATATATATATATATAGATTAATATATATATATAATATAAATATAAATATATATATATATATATATATATATATATATTTACACATAATAAATTGTAATATATAATATACATAATTTATTTAAGTTATGAATATATATAAAATATATTTTTTTGATATATTTTTAGGATATAATTTATATATAAAAATATATTGTATATAATAAAAATTATCTATATAAATATTACTACTTTGACTATATTGTTATCCAGAATGTACAGTTAGGGCCAGAAATATTTGGACAGTGACACAATTTTTGCGAGTTGGGCTCTGCATGCCACCACATTGGATTTGAAATGAAACCTCTACAACAGAATTCAAGTGCAGATTGTAACGTTTAATTTGAAGGGTTGAACAAAAATATCTGATAGAAAATGTAGGAATTGTACACATTTCCTTACAAACACTCCACATTTTAGGAGGTCAAAAGTAATTGGACAAATAAACATAACCCAAACATAATATTTTTATTTTCAATATTTTGTTGCGAATCCTTTGGAGGCAATCACTGCCTTAAGTCTGGAACCCATGGACATCACCAAACGCTGGGTTTCCTCCTTCTTAATGCTTTGCCAGGCCTTTACAGCCGCAGCCTTCAGGTCTTGCTTGTTTGTGGGTCTTTCCGTCTTAAGTCTGGATTTCAGCAAGTGAAATGCATGCTCAATTGGGTTAAGATCTGGTGATTGACTTGGCCATTGCAGAATGTTGCACTTTTTTGCACTCATGAACTCCTGGGTAGCTTTGGCTGTATGCTTGGGGTCATTGTCCATCTGTACTATGAAGCGCCGTCCAATCAACTTTGCAGCATTTGGCTGAATCTGGGCTGAAAGTATATCCCGGTACACTTCAGAATTCATCCGGCTACTCTTGTCTGCTGTTATGTCATCAATAAACACAAGTGACCCAGTGCCATTGAAAGCCATGCATGCCCATGCCATCACGTTGCCTCCACCATGTTTTACAGAGGATGTGGTGTGCCTTGGATCATGTGCCGTTCCCTTTCTTCTTCCCATCATTCTGGTACAGGTTGATCTTTGTCTCATCTGTCCATAGAATACTTTTCCAGAACTGAGCTGGCTTCTTGAGGTGTTTTTCAGCAAATTTAACTCTGGCCTGTCTATTTTTGGAATTGATGAATGGTTTGCATCTAGATGTGAACCCTTTGTATTTACTGTCATGGAGTCTTCTCTTTACTGTTGACTTATAGACAGATACACCTACTTCACCGAGAGTGTTCTGGACTTCAGTTGATGTTGTGAACGGGTTCTTCTGCACCAATCATTAAAGTATGCGGCGATCATCCACCACTGTTGTCATCCGTGGGCGCCAGGCCTTTTAGAGTTCCCAAGCTCACCAGTCAATTCCTTTTTTCTCAGAATGTACCCAACTGTTGATTTTGCTACTCCAAGCATGTCTGCTATCTCTCTGATGGATTTTTTCTTTTTTTTCAGCCTCAGGATGTTCTGCTTCACCTCAATTGAGAGTTCCTTTGACCGCATGTTGTTTGGTCACAGCAACAGCTTCCAAATGCAAAACCACACACCTGGAATCCACCCCTGACCTTTTAACTACTTCATTGATTAAGGTTAACGAGGGAGACGCCTTCAGAGTTAATTGGCGGTAGTCCATTAGAGTCCATTGGTCCAATTACTTTTGGTCCCTTTAAAAGAGAGGCTATGCATTCACAGAGCTATGATTCAAACCCTTTCTCCGATTTGGATGTGGAAACTTCATATTGCAGCTGGGAGTGTGCACTTTCAGCCCATATTATATATATAATTGTATTTCTGAATGTTTTTGTAAACAGCTAAATAACAAAACTTGTGTCACTGTCCAAATTTTTGGCCCTAACTGTATATTCATTGCTTCCTTAAATAATATACTGTAGCTATTATTGCATACATTTTTCTGTACTGTGCTCAATATGAGCTCTGACAAACAAAAAAGCTCTGTTAGAGCTAAGAATGCTGCATGCCAGCGCAAGAAGCGTGCGCACGAAGATCCGGAAACAAAACGTCTCCGTTTGCTTAAGGTCAAGACGGCTTTGAATACAAGAATTGCAAAGGAGTCTGCTGAAGAAAGAAGCAGTCGGTTGGCCAAAAAAGCTGAGGCAGAACGCAAAAGACGCAAACAACAACAGGTGAAGGTGCAAGGAGAACCATCTACCTCTGATATGGCGTCCATATCTGTGTCTCCAACACTTTCTGAAACTCAACTGCCTTCAACATCTGGCACGGGTAAAGTGAAGGGCAAATGTTCTTCTAAAACAAGAACAGACAAGACTGCTTCTGCCATGACAAGACACAAATTGGCTAAAGTCAAACGTTTACAAATTATGTCACCTACCTCAAAACAACGCCGTTTGGCCCATTTGGCTGCCTCACAGCGTCAACTACGCAAAAAAAAAACTCTCAGTAAGAAGTCTCCAGTCACTACTTCTTTTGTTGAATGTGTTGACAGTTCTACACAGCCACGCCTTATTTATGTAGGCATCTACAAAAAAGGTCATCTGTTGCTCACTTCACCTACGTCATCAATCCCTATTGGCTTTACTGATGACGGTTTCCGGTATTTTACAACATACCTGTGGGCCCATGAATATGTTATGTGAACATTGTGAAGCACAACATTTTGAGGCTGAAAGGCCATCTGATGGACAGTTCTCCCTTTGTTGTCACAAGGGCAAAGTTAAGGTACCATTACCTCAGTACCCTGAGCTCTTCACTACTTTACTCAAAGGAGACAGCCCATATAGTAAAAATCTCATGGACAATATCAGGATCATTAATAGTTCCTTTGCATTTGCTTCCATGGGTGCAAGTGTTTCTCAACCACCTGGACACGGTCCTTACTGTTTCCGGATTCACGGCCAAATTTACCATAGAACTGGAACTCTCCACCCCGCTGAAGGTCAAGTTCCAGCATATGCACAGCTGTATATTTTGGATAGTGCTACTGCTACTGAACAACGCCTACAGTCTCCAGAAAATGTCAAATGTAATCCAGCCTTGATGAGAATTATTGCTGAGCAATTGGAAGGTATTAATCCCTTTGTTTCAGCCTACAAAATGTTACGACACGTGGAGGAAGAAGAAGAACACAAAGCATTGGAACATGGCACAAACATGCCCAATATCATCATGGCAATTAAACAAGACAGACAGCAAGACCCAAGACGGTATAACAACCCTACTGTCAATAAAGTCGCTGTCGTCTTTGAAAATGCTGATGGAGAGCCACCATTTAATAGAGACATTTTAATACATCTAAAACCAGACCCAAATAATCTGTTGGCCCCCCAAAACACAGCAAATAAGCATTTTACACAGTAATTTGGATGCATTACTGTATCCATTGTTTTTCCCTCATGGAGAACAAGGGTGGCATGAAGCACTCAAGCAGCAAGGCCAAAATACTCGCAGGGTGACACAACTGCAGTATTACTGTTATTTGCTGTCAGTACGGAAAGAATTCAATCCTGTCCTTAATGGTGGTAAACTGACACAGCAGTACTTGGTGGATGCCTATGTAAAAATCGAGGCTAATCGTTTAAATTTTATACGCCAACACCAGAAGGATTTGAAAGTAGAAGATTATTGTCTCCTTCAGGAACATTTGCTGAGAAAATCCATAGAAAAAGGAATCCCCATTGGCAAGACGGTAATTTTACCATCTTCCTTTGAGGGAAGTCCCCGAAACATGCAGCAGCGGTATCAAGATGCCATGGAGATTGTAACTAAATTTGGAAGACCAGATCTTTTTATAACGATGACCTGTAATCCAAAATGGAGTGAAATTGCAACCAATTTACACCCATGGCAGCGTGCTGAACATCGACCGGATTTGAGGTGGAAGTGGACAATACTGTTTGGGCTGAAATTCCTGATCCATCACATTACCCTGTGCTCCATCAAATTGTCATGCAACACATGATTCATGGCCCCTGTGGACAACACAATCCCAATTCTCCATGTATGGAGAATGGAAAGTGTAAAAAAGCTTTTCCCAAAAAGTTTCAAACAAAAACTGTTATACCTGAGGATGCATATCCAAGTTATCAAAGAAACGACGGACCTTCTTTTTCACACCATTCCAAGATAATTGATAATTCTTGGGTGGTTCCATATAACCCTTTCCTTCTATTAAAATATAAGTGCCATATTAATGTGGAAGTATGTGCTTCCATTCAGAGTGTAAAATACCTCTTCAAATATGTCTACAAAGGTCATGATAAAGCCAATCTGGAAATTTGTGAAACCAACATCAGACACGATGAAACTCATAAATTCATGGATTCCAGATATGTCAGTGCACCAGAGGCAGCTTGGCGAATCTTTGCTTTCCCAATGCATAGACAATCTTATAGCATTATTCGTCTTGCAGTACATCTGCCTCATTCACAATCACTTTTTTTTCACGAGGGTGATTCTGTGGACAACATCAGTTATTCAATGGACAGACAATCAACACCATGGCCTACTTTGCCCTCAATGAGAATGATCCCAATGCTCATGAGTACTTATATCGTCAAATTCCTGAGCATTATGTTTGGAAAGAAGGTGCATGGGAAGTTAGAAGGAGAGGAGGTGCTTCAGTCATTGGTAGACTCTACACTGTTAGTATTCAAGAACAAGAATGGTACTATTTAAGGCTGTTGTTACTCCATGTTAAAGGAGCTACAGGTTTTGACAACCTTAAGACTGTTAAGGAAGTCACATACCCAACTTTTAAAGAGGCGGCATTAGCCCTTGGATTGCTCTTCGATGACACTGTTTGGAGAAAAACTTTATTGGATGCCTGTGTTCTCAATATGCCTGCATAGCTCCGTGACATGTTTGCATATATATGTGTCTTTGGTCCTCCTAATCATCCCTGGAGTTGTGGCAAGAATTTAAACAACACTTCGTTCAAGATTATTGCCATGCCTACCACCCCGACACTGATGATTGTCAGCATTGTGAAGGATATGCCATGACTGATGTCGAACATGTTTTAAAATTTCATGCAAAACATTTTAATGATTTTAATCTACCACGCCCAAAAGAAAACCACACATTCGTACTCAATACAACAAAGAAGAAGAGTTAGTAAGAGCACGTGAAATGAAAGTTACCTTAAATGATCAACAACGTTTGGCCTATAATGCAATCCATAAAGCTTTAGAGGATACAAGTGATAAGCCAAAGTGCTTTTTTATTGACGGTCCAGGTGGAAGTGGGAAAACATATCTCTATCATCTATTGATTCATGAACTGAGAGGAGAAGGAGAAGTTGTCTCACCTGCAGCCAGTACAGGGATTGCTGCTAATCTATTGCAAGGAGGAAGAACTATCCATTCACTGTATGGCATACCAATACCAATTAATGAGACATCCGTTTCAAGAATCAAAAATGATACTGATGCGGCCCAACATTTGAAGACTACCAAACTCTTCATTATCGATGAGTCTACTATGTTGTCAAAATACGCTTTGCATGTAATTGATCAATTATTACGGGATGTCATGACAACTGATGTCTCCAAGAAAAATAAATTACCCTTTGGAGGGAAAGTCATTGTTCTGGGAGGAGACTTTCGGCAGTGTCTTCCTATCATCTCTCATGGAACAAGGACAGACATCGTAGAGAGCTGCATTAAATATTCACGACAATGGCAGCTTTTCAATCAATTGCCGCTCATTAACAACATGCGCTCCATTGATTCAGATTATAGCAATTGGTTAATTCAACTGGGAAATGGAGAATTGTCCAATGATTACAATCTTAGTGATGATGTCATTGAGATCCCGCAAGACATGATCTGCACTGGCTCTTTAATCTTGGATATATTTGGTGAAAACATTGTCATTGATGTGAATAATGACGAAAGTATTCAGAATGCTGCATCACATGCCATTCTTTGTCCCAAAAATGACGCTGTGGATTTGATCAATTCAAAAGTTATGGATTGCATTCCTGGAGAATACATTGAATATATGAGCGACGATTCCATTGATCCAGATGAGACGGAAAATATCGAACTATATCCAGTGGAATTTCTAAATTCAATAACACCAACAGGAATGCCTTCTCATCTCCTTAAATTAAAAGTTGGTACAATTGTAATGCTTTTGCGTAATTTTAACAACAGAAAAGGACTTTGTAATGGGACTCGCATGATTGTTATTGCTTTGTTTGACAACATGATACAAGCAAAAGTAATTTCTGGCTCGGATGAAGGAAATGTAGTCTTCATTCCAAGAATTGATCTCTGTCCATCTGAGACTGGATTGCCTTTCAAACTAAGACGTCGACAATTTCCCGTGAAGCCTGCCTTTGCCATGACCATAAATAAATCACAAGGCCAAACATTGGAGAAAGTGGGGATTTATTTGCCAGAACCTGTTTTTGGTCATGGACAATTATATGTGGCTTTCTCACGTGTGAAGAGACGATGCAATGTGAAGGTGAAAGTGGTGGATTCATGCATTCAAGGCAAATTGGTGCCTAACAGTGAGAAAGTCTTCACCAAAAATATTGTCTATCGGAATATTTTGGGATGAACTTTTGCCTATTTTATTTTTTTACCTTTTCTATTTAAAAAAAAAATAAAAAATAACAAAAAAATTAGTTTAGTCTTTACATTTTCAGTTTTTTATGTACATAGTTTATACAATATTTGTGGAAAAACACATTACAGATTTCATTGGAGATGTGTATCATTCTGATTTTCTCACAGGGTGATAGAAACCACTATTTAAAGCTCCAGTACTCTACGTGCTGAGAGATTTGATTCTTATTCTTTAAAGGGAGAGGTTTTTGTGAACAGCTAAGAGACGGGTGGGACGGCTGTTCACACACATATCATTAGCAAGGTGTTGTTCCACATGTTTAGATAGATAGGGACAAACATAAATTATTAATTTGATTCTACCACGCCATTTTTCTTAGATTTTTTCACTTTGTTGAGGAATATACTAAATGATAATAATTGATCATGAAGGACTCACCAACAACATACTTGCTGTAATTTTCATAATTGTATATATGTAATTTGTACTTAACTTGCGGTTTGTGCAGACAACATAGTTGCGGCAGTGTCATCCACATCAACTGCAGTCACCTGTGGTTAGTTAGTGGATGCATCTTATGCACCTGCTGAAGCTACGTTAACTCCATTTACCATAGGTTAACTACAAGTTTTTTTGTTATTGCACGGATATTGCTGCAAGTCTGTAGCTGGTAACTCCTTCTGTATCAATTTACAAAATTTTATTATTTACATTACAATCCTCAAAAAGTCTAAGAAAAATCCAGCCATAAAAAATATCTAAATTATATCAATTCGGATTTAGTTAGAGTAGGACTCACCAGGCGTAAGGCATCTTGACACGATTGGTGGGCAGACACAAACTGGCTGATACTCACATTAGTACTGTTAATTCATTAATTCTAACGATTGACACATTAAGAAGTATTGCTACTTTGTGTTCTAAGACTCTTACAATATAATAGTTCAATTTTCCTTAAATGATATCAACCATACAAATATATGTAGTTGGTGTAAAGATGTCATTGGAATAATTGGATTATTATTTGAAAATCTTAAAAAAAAATTAAAAATATTCTAGACACCCGATGCATTTGCATCGGGCTCACAGCTAGTTAGAATATAAATGTCACCAGAATTAATTATTTAATTTTTTAATTTTAATTTTATGGTACAACAGAAATCCAAACATGGGAGAATAATAAATCATAACTGCATTGTATGAAACACCTTATCTAATATATAAAGCTGAATGTGTGTATGTATGTGTGTGTGTATGTGTGTATATCCGGGATTGGCATCTACACCGTCGCAGCTACAGCCGCAAAATTTTGCAGACTCACACGTCTGGACCCCAGGAGCGTCATAGGCTATGTTGTGAGGCGAAATTTTAACCCTGCGCGTTCCAGTTCACCAAACAATTTTGCCCCTATCTACATAATGGGAAAAAAGGGAAAGGAAACGTGTGGCAGGAAAATCGACAGCTGTCAGCTATAGAGACAAAATTTTGCACAGTCACACGTCTGGACCCCGGGAGCGTCATAGGCTATGTTGTGAGGCGAAACTTTAACCCCGAGCATTCCAATTCATCAAACAATTTTGCCCCTATCTACATAATGGGGAAAAAGTGACAGTTAACAGTTGACAGTTGTGAATGAGAGGGACTTAATGATAGCGCCAAAGACTAACAGCACATACCAGCATATAGTCACTAAGGTGGGGCCCCAACATGAGATATTCACCACACACAGGGACATGTATACACACCACACGCACACAAAGAGTAACAGCAAGTGTATAGTCGCTAAGGTGCAGCCCCAACATTGGATACTCACCACGCACCCGAACACACACACACACCACAAAGAGACACACACAACACAGAGACACACACACCCTATAGAGACACATGCACTCACCCCACAGGGACACACACACACCACAAAGAGACACACACACACCACACAAACCCCCACCCACAGGGACACACACGCATAGCCACCCTATAGGGACACATGCACTCACCCCACAGGGACACACACACCACAAAGAGACACACACAAACCACACAGACCCCCCACAGGACATACACACATACACACCCTATAGGGACACATGCACTCACCCCTCAGGGACACACACACACCACAAAGGGACACACACAACACAGAGACACACACACCCCACACAGACACCCCCCCACAGGGAACACACACACACATACACACCCTATAGGGACACATGTACTCACCCCACAGGGACACACACATACACCACAAAGAGACACACACAACACAGATACACACACACACACCACAGACCCCCACACAGGGGCACACACACATACACACCCTATAGGGGCACATGCACTTACCCCACAGGGACACACACACCACAAAGAGACACACACAACAGAGACACACACCACACAGACCCCATCCCACAGGGACACACACATACACACCCAGGGACACACACACCACACAGACAGACACAGATGTGCACAAATCACGTCACACAACTCGCCTCATACGTGTGCTATCTTTATTTTCCAAACATAAACATCTGATTAAAAACAGCCAATGTGCAACACATGTGCCATATAGGGAATTAAGGCAGATGTCAGTCACATGAGCTGTCCATTATGTGTATGTGTGAGGTAACATATACTACCCGGCCAGGGGGAGGGTTTACTGTTGGCTGGAGATTTATTAGGCTGCCTATAGCAATCAATCACAGCTCAGCTTCTATTTTCCTACAGGTCATTAATATGACATATTCAAATTCTATTTTGTTATAGCTAACAGCAGTTATTTATTAACCCAGGCGTAGCCGGGTACTACAGCTAGTACATTAATAAAAGGCAAATGCATGAGAAAATAAAAGAACTCATCACAAAACAGATCACATCTGTTACCTCCCAAATATATAAAATAACAGTAATAGAGGAAATTAAACTTCAAAAAAAATTCTTTATACAAGCTATAGACTAAGGCTCAGATTGAAAGTTTTTTTTTTTTTTCTTTGTAAAATGTAAACAAAGGGGAGGGCAATCCTTAATTGCATAGCCAATAGGAAGAGACGACACCCCACAACAAGGAATCTTCTAGTAATAGTCTACAACCTTGTGAGCAAGAGAAAATGTAAACAAAGGGGAGGGCAATGCCTAATTGCATAGCCAATAGGGAGAGACGACACCCCATAAGAAGGAATCTTCTAGTAGCAGTCCACAACCTTGAGAAAGGAGGCTGTGACCTCTGAAACATGTTGGTGTAGACCAGGGGTGGGGAACCTTTTTCATGCCGAGGGCCATTTTGAAATCTCTACCATCCTTCGTGGGCCGCACACAGTTATCTCCTTGAAAATTATCCGCTATATTTGGTCAAACAAATAATAACCTCACCTTACTGGGACGGCTGGAGCTGCTTCTCTTTGGTGCGGCTGTGATGTTTGGTGATATTCTTCTTGTTGTTTCTCACAGCTGCTTTATCATTTTTGTATTGCCTAGAGCGCAGTCAATTGTTTTGTACATATACGCATCACATCGGAGACATGGGGACTACTGTATACACATTACACAGGAGACAATAAGACTGCTGTATATACATACATAGCAGACACTGATGGCATATACATCGCTGGGGCATGTATAGCACTGGGAAGGATAGGGGTCTGCACATCACTAGGGACGCTGGGGAAATAATTAGTGCTCGGGGCATGTACAGCACTGGGAAGGATAGGGGTTTACACATCACTAGGGAAGCTGGGAAATAATTAGTGCTCGGGGCATGTACAGCACTGGGGAGGCTGGGGGCATATACATCTCTGGGGAGACCTGGGCATATACATCACTAGGGAGGCCTGGGGGCATATACATCACTGGGAGGCCTGGGGTATATACATCACTGGGGAGGCCTGGGGGCATCTACATCACTGGGAGGCTGGGGTATATACATCACTGGGGAGGCCTGTGGGCATATACATCACTGGGGAGGCCTGGGGGCATCTACATCACTGGGAGGCTGGGGTATATACATCACTGGGGAGGCCTGGGGGCATATACCTCACTGGGGAGGCCTGGGGGCATATACATCACTGGGGAGGCTGGGGGCATCTACATCACTGGGCAGGCTGGGGGCATATACATCTCTGGGGAGACCTGGGCATCTACATCACTGGGGAGGCTGGGGGCATATACAACTCTGGGGAGACCTGGGCATATACATCACTGAGGAGGCCTGGGGGCATATACATCACTGGGAGGCCTGGGCATATACAGCACTGGGAGGCCTGGGGTATATACATCACTGGGGAGGCCTGGGGGCATCTACATCACTGGGAAGCTGGGGTATATACATCACTGGGGAGGCCTGTGGGCATATACATCACTGGGGAGGCCTGGGGGCATCTACATCACTGGGAGGCTGGGGTATATACATCACTGGGGAGGCCTGGGGGCATATACCTCACTGGGGAGGCCTGGGGGCATATACATCACTGGGGAGGCTGGGGGCATCTACATCACTGGGGAGGCTGGGGGCATATACATCTCTGGGAGACCTGGGCATCTACATCACTGGGGAGGCTGGGTGCATATACATCTCTGGGGAGACCTGGGCATATACATCACAGAGGAGGCCTGGGGGCATATACATCACTGGGAGGCCTGGGCATATACAGCACTGGGAGGCCTGGGGTATATACATCACTGGGGAGGCCTGGGGGCATCTACATCACTGGGAGGCTGGGGTATATACATCACTGGGGAGGCCTGTGGGCATATACATCACTGGGGAGGCCTGGGGGCATCTACATCACTGGGAGGCTGGGGTATATACATCACTGGGGAGGCCTGGGGGCGTATACATCACTGGGGAGGCCTGGGGGCATATACATCACTGGGGAGGCTGGGGGCATCTACATCACTGGGGAGGCTGGGGGCATATACATCTCTGGGGAGACCTGGGCATATACATCACTGGGGAGGCCTGGGGGCATATACATCACTGGGGAGGCCTGGGGGCATATACATCACTGGGGAGGCTGGGGGCATCTACATCACTGGGGAGGCTGGGGGCATCTACATCACTGGGGAGGCCTGGGAGCATATACATCACTGGGGAGGCTGGGGGCATCTACATCACTGGGGAGGCTGGGGGCATATACATCTCTGGGGAGACCTGGGCATATACATCACTGGGGAGACTGGGGGCATATACATCTCTGGGGAGACCTGGGCATATACATCACTGGGAGGCCTGGGGGCATATACAGCACTTGGGGGGGCACACATGATACAGCTGAGGGGGGCACATGCTGCTACTATGGGGGGGGACACGCTGAGGGGGGCACTTGATGCTGCTGTAGGGGCAAGGATGCTGCTACTGAGGGGGGGCACTGTCACATTAAGCTCCCGGGGGGGGGGGGGGGGGCAAACATTAGAGGAGCACACGATGCTGCTGGGAGTGTAAATATGTTGCTACACAGGGGCAAACATGATGCTCCTGAGGTGGTGAACATGCTGCTACTGAGGGGGCACACACTGGGGGTGGCACACATACACACTGGGGGGTCACGCACACACTGGGGGGGTCACACACACACTGGGGGGGTCAGTGGCACACATACATATTGCTGGGGCTGCAGCTCCGAACTCATCTGTGGGACGGACGGAAGAGCACATTACATGGTAGCCCCGCCCACAGACCTCGTCCTCACACTGGCTCTGCACTTGCCTGTGTGAAGGGGAAGTGTCTCTCACATGCAGGCAGTGTTCAGTATTGAATGCTGTCTGCATCTTCAGAAGGCACACGTCACGCTGCCTTAAAGAGCCGGTAGCAGGAAAGTGCAGCTGCCGGCCTGGAGCACTGCGGTCTACGGCAATGTGGCCGGGGGCCGGACAGAAGGTCGTGGCGGGCCTGATCCGGCCCGGGGGACGGACGTTCCCCACCCCTGGTGTAGACGCTACTATCTGACATCGCACAGCACCTTGTACGCATCGCTCCGTTCTGCTGCTTGACCGCACAGACACAGTGACAGAACATCAGCTGATCGCGAAGGCGCGCCCAAACCACAAAGGCGCCCACCTGACATAAGAGGAGATCTGCGGCGTCTTGATCATGCGCCCAGATCTACCTCCAGAGCGAGGAGAGAGACCGAACGCCAAATAGAGGAGAATCCAACTAGAAGGCAACAAGTAAGTGCCTAAACAGGGGGATATTCAAGCTGAGACCACATTGAATGAAATCCAACACAAAGGTATAGAAAGGTCAGAGTATGACCACTGCAGTAGAGAAATAACTTGAATGATAAGGCAATAATGTGATTACAGAAAGAAATAAGGACAACACTGACTGCACCAAGGCAAAAAAGACAGTTATACCATACAGGTGAGAACAAAGAGGAAAAATTCCAAATCCTAGTGAAAAGTAGGGTAAATTACAAATTGAATAATTGCAGGTTGACACTGAAGCAACAAAGCAAGACAATCATTACAAAAGGAAAGAACCCCAGCAATATAACAAAGGTAAATAAATTAACATATACTGGAAGCCAAAAAAATCAAGGGGTACAATAGTAACACACATATATTTATATTACAGGCAGGCATACAGAGAGGGACAACGGGAGGAAGCACTAGAAGGATGGACTCATAATAATGTATCAAGATCCCTCGTAACCCAAAAATCTAGTTTTAAAAAAATCTTTATAAAAACCATTGTTTTTAGATGTGATTATTTGTTTTAAAATTGTTTTAAAGAAGTTCAATAAAATTACCGAGAAAGGGTTATACCAATACACTGTGTTATTAATAGACACCGAGACCAAGAACAATCTATAGACTAAAAGAGAAAGGTTCCGGCCACTAGCCAGATTGTGCGCTTAACCCATATATATATATATATATATATATATATATACAGAGATTGGATATATATGAATACGGTTTTAACAAGTAAAGGGTATACAGACACATGGCATCACCCGGGGCGGACAGCTGCCAATCATAATAAGGGAGCTCCAGTGTTTAAGATGTACATACACATATATTCTATTCACACTAGTAATCTATGTGATGCATAAACTACAATAATGTACATTTGGTCCAGAATTAGAGAGAATCTTTCACCAAGTTTTTGCAAACTAATCTAAGGACAGTAAAATTTAGAGACAGAAATCCTACCCTGGGCTGTTTACTGTATTTTTTTAAATGATAAAATCACAGTTTTATCAGCAGAAGTTTATCGCTAGAGGATAGAAATGAGCAGATCTTATGGTATTTAAAATCCCCAACTTCGCCAAGTTTTCTCCAAAAATTTGATTTACTACGAATAAATACTGGAAAGCTTGAAATTGCTCAAAAAATACATGGGAGAAATGGAGAAAGAGGGCAAACCTTACTGACCATAAGAGCTTACACTTTACAGGTCAGAAAGATAGAGAACCCTTCTGACCATAAGAGTTTGAAGTCTCAAGGCAAAAGGGAGACACTACTTCTGGCCATAAGGGCTTACAATCTACAAAAGATAGTGATCCAGTGACTTTGGAGATGGAAAATGAGATGTTCGACCTGCAGGGTGTGATGGGGAAACAAATGTGTAAATTAGCATTAACCTGAGCTCTAAAGGTAGCGTCACACGTAGCAATATCACCGCCATATGCTGGCAATTTGACGTGAGCACGCACGTTTCGGACACCTTTTTGCACATCGCCGTCGCCCTGTCACACATAGAGATCTCGCGTGCAATGTTTGGCGATCCTGCATTCCGGAAATTGTCTGGTGCAGACCAAAAGCAATTTGACATTCCCACATCGCTGCCAAATCGCCGTGTCACATGCCACCACCGCATCAGCGATGTGGGCGTAAAGTGTGAGCGCGGCGAGGAGACAGGCGTACCAGAGTGTTGTACACCGCGCCCCTACCACTCCGCAAACACAACATGACTCGTAACCTTTCTACTATATCGCAATTCAAATATGGCGCCTTAGCCATGGCCAGCCAATGGGAACGCAGGAGCGACCACCAATCATGGCAGATGGGGCGAGACAAACAGAATGCTCAGGCACGCCTCTGGAATTACTTCCAGATGGCCTAGGATCGCTTTCTACATCGCTATCGCCCAGTCACACGCCATGATGCGCAGAAATCACCTGGTGGAAATCGCCTGATTTCTCAGCAGAGCAGGGCGATCAGGCGATGCACCACCGGCGATTTCTCGCCGTAAAATCGCCCTGTCTCACGCCACTACGCACAGGCGATGTGGTTTCCACATCGCCAAAATACACAAATTTATGACGATGTGGAAGCCATATTACCGTGTGTGACTGTGCCTTAATGCTTCAGCAGTGTAGGAAATTATGTTGTGCAAGATTTGTTTTACTTTTAGTACCTGTAGATTGAATCTCAAAATGTTCAAATGTGCATGAAACTGCGAATATCAGGAAATTAAAATCGAACTTGATCCTCCAAGAATGACTCAAATTATTTCTAATAGAGAACTAACAACACTCAGCCATGTAGTCCTCCATACCATTGATCTCTATTAATGCCTCTTCCACTACTGATTAACAGCTTTCTGCCTTTATACATTGTACAGTCATGGCCAAAAGTTTTGAGAATGACACCAAAATTATATTTTTACATGATCTGCTGCCCTCTGGTTTTTATTTGTGTTTGTCTGATGTTTATATCACATACAGAAATATAATTGCAATCATATCATGAGTACCAAAAGGTTATATTGACAGTTAGAATGAGTTAATGCAGCAAGTCAGTATTTGCAGTGTTGACGCTTCTTCTTCAGGACCTCTGCAATTCTCCCTGGCATACTCTCAATCAACTTCTGGACCAGATCCTGACTGATAGCAGTCCATTCTTGCAAAATCAATGCTTGCATTTTGGCAGAATTTGTTGTTTTTTGTCTGTCCACCCGTCTCTTGATGATTGACCATAATTCTCAATGGGATTAAGATCTGGGGAGTTTCCAGGCCATGGACCCAAAATCTCTATGTTTTGTTCCCTGAGCCATTTAGTTATCACCTTTGCTTTATGGCAAAGTGCTCCATCATGCTGGAAAAGGCATTGTTAGGCGCCAAACTGCTCTTGGACGGTTGGGAGAAGTTGCTCTTGGAGGACATTCTGGTACCATTCTTTATTCGTGGCTGTGTTTTTAGGCAAGACTGTGAGTGAGCCGATTCCCTTGGCTGAGAAGCAACCCCACACATGAATGGTTTCAGGATGCTTAACAGTTGGCATGAGACAAGACTGGTGGTAGCGCTCACCTCTTCTTCTCCGAATAAGCTGTTTTCCAGATGTCCCAAACAATTGAAAAGGGGATTCATCAGAGAAAATGACTTTACCCCAGTCCTCAGCAGTCCACTCCCTGTACCTTTCCCCCAGTCCTCAGCAGTCCACTCCCTGTACCTTTTGCAGAATATCAGTCGGTCCCTGATGTTTTTTCTGGAGAGAAGTGGGTTCTTTGCTGCCCCCCTTGAAACCAGGCCTTGCTCAAAGAGTCTCCGCCTCACTGTGCGTGCAGAAGCACTCACACCAGCCTGCTGCCATTCCTGAGCAAGCTCGGCACTGCTGGTAGTCCGATCCCACAGCTGAAACAGTTTTAAGATACGGTCCTGGCGCTTGCTGGTCTTTCTTGGGCGCCCTGGAGCCTTTTTGACAACAATGGAAGCTCTCTCCTTGAAGTTCTTGATGATGCGATAGATTGTTGGCTGAGGTGCACTCTTTCTAGCTGCGATACTCTTCCCTGTTAGGCCATTTGTGTGCAGTACAATGATGGCTGCACGTGTTTCTTTAGAGATAACCATGGTTAACTGAAGAGAAACAATGATACCAAGCACCAGCCTCCTTTTAAAGTGTCCAGTGGTGTCATTCTTACTTAATCATGACTGATTGATCGCCAACCCTGTCCTCATCAACACCCACACCTGTGTTAATGGAACAATCACTAAAACGATGTTAGCTGCTCCTTTTAAGGCAGGACTGCAATGATGTTGAAATGTGCTTTGGGGTTAAAGTTCATTTTCTAGGCAAATATTGACTTTGCAATAATTGCTGTTAAGCTGATCACTCTTTATGACATTCTGGAGTATATGCAAATTGCCATTTGAAAAACTGAAGCGGTAGACTTTGTTAAAATTAATATTTGCATCATTCTCAAAACTTTTGGCCATGACTGTACACAAAAATCTGTCAATTATAGATATGGGCAGGTTTATACAGAGCTCAGCATTAAGAGAGCTGATAGATCTACAGCTGAGAATGAGTATTTTACCAAAACGAAAACTGTACTACCCAGCCCGTACAATGGTGCTTTAACCAGACCTTGCACCACACTGGTGCCTTTTTAGAGGATACGTTGCACGCGCAACAGTACGACAATTTGGCATATTTCTCGCTGAAGATAGGAATTGGTGGCTTAATGCGGCGTGTTGGAATTTGGTGCAGTGCTCTGAAATCGAAACCAGGCGACAGTTGTCTTATCGCCGCCAAATTCCCGAATTACATGCCGCAATAAGGAGGCAATTGGGAGGAAATGTGACAGCGATATTTCAACATCGCAATGTCACTGACAATATTTCTCACCGCGGTTGCAGCATGTAAAGGTATCCTAAGATTAATTTACTTTCACAGCAATATTAATTGTTAGTATAAAAGTTAATTTATAACATTAGGTTTTTACCTTAAAGGTACCTTCACACAAGGCAATATTGCTAGGCAATTTCACTTGCAATTTGCTGGTTGCAGTGAAATCATGGACACATTGTTCTATTTTGTTGCCGTGTACAAATGTAACAATGTGTCCATGATTTCACTGCAACCAGCAAATTGCTAGTGAATTTGCCTAGCAATATTGCCGTGTGTGAAGGTACCTTAAGGGTACCTCTACACGCCGCAACCGCAACGAGAAATGTTGGCAGCGATACTGCGACCTGGGAATATCGCTGCCACATTTCCTCCTAATTGCCTCCTTATTGCGGCGTGTAAATTGGGAACTTGGCGGCGATAAGACAAATGTCGCCTGGTTTTGATTTCAGAGCACTGCTCTGAAATCGAAAGGAGGCGACATTGGGGGAGATAAAACCAATGTCGCCTCCTTTCGATTTCAGAGCAGTGCTCTGAAATCAAAACCAGGCGACATTTGTCTTATCACCACCAAGTTCCCGATTTACACGCCGTAATAAGGAGGCAATTTGACGGCAATACTTCCAGTGAGAAATATCGCCGCCAAAAATGTCTCCTCTGGTTGTGGCATGTAAAGGTACCCTTAATGTTGCTGTAGGCCTGTTGACAGCCTCCTGGACCAATATTCTTCTTGTCTTCTGATCAATTTTTGAGGAATGCCCAGTTGTGGGTAATTTCACAGTTGTGCTGAATTTAAGTCACTCACTGATGACCATCTTCAGAGTGTTCCATAATATGTCTAATACCTATTACCTAATGCTTTTGTACCTATCTATTGACTGATAACCTTTGCTGTGTTGTAAGCTGTTTACAGATCATGACTTATTATAAAATGCAACTAGGAAAATCCTACAAGCACAGCTAAATTTATATGCGGTTAATTCAATCACTGTAAATTATAGCAGATATGTACTGACTACTTTACTGACTGATATACTAAACGTGAGTTTAAGGGTATGTGCCCACAGGAAGGTTTAGTGGCGTTCAAACCGTCAGTAAACCGCTGGAAATTATCAGTTCTGAGCTCTGAAGTCTCCAGCTGTTTTCCACCGGTTTCCCAGCGTTTTTTTCAGCGTGTGCACAGCGGTTTTCAGTCGGTTTTTCCAGCGGTTTTTCCGGCGGTTTTCTATGGAGGATTTTGTTCATGGAACCGATCAAAAACCGCTGAGAAGAATTGACATGCTGTATGCTGCTAAACCGCTGGAAAACCGCTCAACCTCTGGCACATCCGCTCACATAAACCGACTATGTGTGCACAGCGGTTTCTAAATTACATAGGGTTACTTGTAAGTCCTAACGCTGCTTAGGATTTACATAAATTTAAATAAAACCTATGCTAAACCGCCGGCGGTTTTCGCTGCTAAACCGACGTTAAACCTTCCTGTGGGCACATACCCTAAATGTTATTAGCTAATTGTGAACATAACCAGTTCCCCAATCATAAGATGGTCTGCACACTTATGCAACCACCATATTTTAGTTATTCCCTTCCCCCCTCAAAATGATTTCAGTTTATATCTCCCTGGATTTGGACAGATGGGTGACATTAAAGTTGGAAAAGGTTCTGAAATGAATCTTCAAGGTATGATTTCTTACATGACAAAAAGCTAGCATTTTATTAGGGGTGTGTAGACTCTTTATATCCAATGTATGTGTATAATGTGTATAATATGTAACCTGTGGAAAAACACAAATATACAAAGTCACTTCTGATTTTTTCAGAGCTATTACTAGGCACAGAAGCCTATGGGAAACACTGTACCTTACCTACTATTCCTATCATTTCATTTTAAGTCATATGGAGATTTTTTTTTTCTATTGGATTTTGTATAAATCTGAAAGAAAGACTAGTGGTATATTTTAGGAGATGATGTTCTCCAGAGCTGTTCTCCAGTAATAAAGGATCATTATGTGCATGAGGCCATTAAAAAAACTTATTATTTCTCTTGAAACTGAATACAATTATATATTTTTTGTTGTCACTAATGAGAGGCCAATCTGTTTATTTCCACATTCTTATTTAATCTTCTATGCTAAAATGTATGAAATATGTGAAAAATTGGTCACTTATGGCAATTGCTTTGCTTTGAGTGTTTCAAAGTAATTGACATTTAAAACATTGCTGAGGAAAAGAGTAGTATTCTCTGGCCAGGGTCACACGAGTGCATTCTCTATCATGCGAGAGAATCGGGACGATTATGCTAATGACACTCAGATTAAAATCTGATGAAAGAAAAAGGGGGAAGGGGAACAAGAGGCGCAATAGTGCCTTATCACTTAGACACTCACAATACGGTGGTATAAAGGAACCACTCACCTATTTCAGTTGTGCGACCCACAACTGGTATATAGACATGTAGTGTTTTATCCAGATGGCTGCTGCTGGACTCCCACCGACCACTTGCACGTGGAATCACACAGTAATATGGGAAAGGAAACGGTGTTCACCAGTCCGCGCTGCCAGAATCCACTTATTCCAAGGAAGAAACTCACGATCAGATGTGGTATATTCAAATCCTTTATTGCATCCTACGCGTTTCAGTGCCCTCCTGGCACCTTCCTCAGGGATACCATCGCCCCACAACACCCCCCATATATATAGCAAAACACTGAACAAACAATTAAAAGGGAGTTCCCTCCCCTGATGACGTCATATGTGCGTGTGGAGCAACACATAAAGACATCAACCATCGATGTCTTTATGTGTTGCTCCACACGCACATATATATATTTCTCAGTTAAACTGCGCCCTTGTGATCATTTTTTCTATTATTGGTCCAATTGAAACATTCTTCATCTTTGATCCATTTATTCGGTCTCTAGAAACACGGGGGATATGTTCTTTAATATCACTTTTTAAACAAGTCCCTATGATCCCTTTCCTTTTTTGAGAACCACATTGATTAAAAAATTGAATTTTTATTGGTTCATTCCTTGATTCTATTTTCTAGTATCCTCAACATGTATTTGACATTATTTGTCTTGTATATTTTAGATATAGCACGCCCTCCAGTAGAGAATTTTTTAGCAAATAAATGAGCATTTACATCTTAATCCAGCAGAATTTGCTGAACTGGCTTCGCTAAATATAGCCTTTGTCACCACTGATTGAGTGGTTTAACACACTAATGCTACTGGCACTGTTTAGTACCTGCGTGACACGGGTTCTATTTCCCAAAGAAAGGGTATTGCCGTTTTTTCATGTATTTAGTTTGCCTAAGCTGCATTTTATGGACGTTTTACAAGCTTTTCTGCTCAGAATTTTTACTAGTTTTTTATATGTCAGTGTTAGTTTGATTTTTTGTATTGGTTTTATGTCATGTCACAATTGATTATGTATCTAAATGATGTTTTTAATGAAAATTGCGCCAAAACTGTTAACCCTTCCCTTGATGCTGATGTTTTTGACGTCATCAGGGGAGGGAACTGCCTTTTAATTGTTTGTTCAGTGTTTTGCTATATATATGGGGGGTGTTGTGGGGCGATGGTATCCCTGAGGAAGGTGCCAGGAGGGTACTGAAACGCGTAGGATGCAATAAAGGATTTGAATATACCACATCTGATCGTGAGTTTCTTCCTTGGAATAAGTGGATTCTGGCAGCGCGGACTGGTGAACACCGTTTCCTTTCCCAGATTAAAATCTGTTCAGAGTATGGGACACATGAAGCTAATGAGTGGCCCGGAAGTAAAAGCGGTGGGATGCTGATAAGTATAACGCTGCAATTTAAAAACTATTTGCTTTCTTTTTACAGCCCCCTGCCCCCATCCCATAACTTTAAAGTCTGAATTCGGTGTTCAGGCTCAAGTTCAAGTCATATTCAGTCCAAAACTCAGACTGTAAAAAAAAGTCTGGGCGAGTCCGTCAAACCTGAACATCCATGGGTTCACCCATCACTATTCTGAACCTGTCCAGTATCAGCATATTGAACCCCACTACCGGGAGAAAATGAACTGTAATTCTCCCAGAATTGTTCTCGGTTTCAATCATGGGGGTGGCACCAACATGGGTTCAGTCCCCGCTCTGTGTATGTAGAGTGGCAGCTGTTACCAGCTCCCCACACTGACTGACAGCTGGATCTAATGTTCAGCATTTTTCAATCGGTGTTAGGGGCGGTTACTCCAACTGCCATCAATGTACAGAGCAGCGATTAAACCTGTGCCGGCGCCGCCTCCATGACTGAAACCAAAACGCTGCTTAGAGTATTAAAGTTGATTCCCTCTCCATGGCGAGGTATAATATGCAGGTATTGGGCAGGTTCAGAATGCTATTAACCTTCAGATATTAACCCAATATCTGCAGGTTAATAGCATTTTTACAAACGACAGGTACCTTTTAATAGGAGAATGGGAGAATATCGGAGCAACTCGCAGTATGATAATGAAATTTCCACAAACTAATTTTGTCTGTAGAGAAAACAACAGATCTGTACTGCCCCATAGTATTACATTATTCCGAGTGCTATTCGATACAACATCCTTGTCCTTACCATAAACATCACTTACCATAAACGGTCACGTTGTAATTCTTTGTTGCAAGCCCTGCTGTGTTTATAGCAGTACAAGCATATGCTGCTTCATCAGTCTTCACAGCAACTGATATTTGAAGGTGACGACCTCCAGAAAGAAAACGAATGCGGCCTGACTCCTCTGGATTCAGTGCAAAACCTGCAACACACCAGAACTGAGTAAGGCTCCATTTACAATGACATAATGGCTTAAGTTCTTTTTTGTATAATGGATCCCAAATAATCCAAAGGGATTCTCTAAAGCTATGTACTGCTGTTTTATACGAAAAGAAAAATCTTAAGGGAATATAATGCTCATACATAGAAATCCTACAAGCTCATCCTTATGATGTGAAGCTTATATACCATATAGTATAAAAATGAAGGGGGTTGTACAAGACTAAATGATGACAAATCTATACTAGAGTCCATAAATAAGAGATTGGTGGTGTCCAACCTGACACCACCATAATCAGCTGACATATGCTTCCGGATGTAAGAATGTATGGAGCAGAACACAGCAGAAATGAAAAGTGTTACTATTCAGTATTAGGTCTGGGAACTTGCTATCAACCTTATGGAGACAGCGAAGTAGGTGAGGAGATTGTAAGCCACTTCCCTCCTCTCAGATATATGCATATATGCAAATTTGCACTTCACTAAGGAAGTTGAGAAACTCCCGTGCCACATTTAAGCAGCTTCCTCAAAGTCATAATCGCTTTCCTACAAGCTTTTAATATAACTAAGGGATTTGTGCCAGATCAGAACCCCAAACTACAGACGCTGCGTTTCGGGGTACCTGCCCCTCATCAGTGTAGTGTGTGGGATATTCTGATCTGGAATGAGTGAGTGGGCCAGTATTAGTGATGAGTGAGTGAGTAGCGTAATATTCGCACTCGCTATACTTGTTACGAGTACTTTTTAACAATTGCATATTTGTCCGAATAGTGAGTACAATGTAAGTCAATGAGTGATAGGCGCCACCCACACACATCGGGCTATAAAATGAGTATTTCCAGGACATCTTTTTCACATTTGAACTGCATAAAACATCTTGCTGTGCCCCCCATAAAAAACCTAACATTCAATCTACCCTCACTGGGGTACGAGCTCACTTTGTGTACTGAAGGGAGTGGTCAATATGTGTCAGATTGATAATGATTGACACATCACTCACGAGCACCAGCGATACTCGACGAGTAACAAGTATCACGAATATCGTACTATTAGTGCTAATAGCGAATAGTAACGAGTACACTCGCTCATCACTACTCAGTACTACTTCAATGTTTGCTGCAGCTACAATGATACTATTTCTGAGAAGGTTTAAAGAAATCTATAGTAAGTATCACAAAAGATGAGCATTAAACATTCTCTGATATTTTAGTCTACTAAGTAGAAAATTCATACAGAAAATACTGCCATAGAACGCTATAGAACGTGAAGCACTTTGACATATGTAATATACTGAACTCACCATTTTTTGTCCAAGTCAGGGCAGGAGCTGGGATTCCACTGGAATCACACACAAGACTTATGAGTGATCCTTCAATGACAGTGACAATACTTTCTTCAGCTGAACTTTTGATCTTTGGTGGAACTGAGATTTAGTAGATATGAGACATATAAGCAATATTTCAGGACATGGCAAGAGCCTAAGCATTGTGCAGCTGGAAAGACATCTGAAAACATGCTTCTGGTAATAAATTGAATTCAATAGAGTCAATGAAAGATATGCTGTATGTACAGTTGTGAAAAGTACTGTGAAGGCTACCCTGATCCACATACTGGGGGTGCACATACCCTTGGGGCAATCTCTACAGCCTCACAGGGGCCCAAGAGATAAGAGGGCCCACTATCATTTTGAAAGCAGGTGAAATTGTGCGTTATGATGAGATATTAAATTGTTAAGGGCCCATGGATAGTTTCGGCACAGGGGCCCTCGTCTGTCTGTGTCCACACATACATATATAAACACAGTGTATATTTATACATATATAAAGTGCTGAATATAAATGAATACACTCTCTTTGAAAAGCAAGATTTTAATTAATATCTTACTCAACACAAGAACAATCTTGATAAAACTAAGTTTTCTAGAATATTTTTCTAACCTAAAACATGAAAGTAAGGCTAAGAATATAATTTTAATTACAAAATCTTCAGTTGTATGCAAAGTAATTGATACAAAAATGTGTACACCCACTTAAAAATCCACATCTATTTTGTATGACTTTGATGGTTCTTACGGTTAGAATTACCATGTGTCTATCTTTTTTCCTTTTCTTTAACTCATTATTTAGTGAAAACATACACTGTGTGCAGAATTATTAGGCAAATTAGTATTTTGACCACATGATACTTTTTATACATGTTGTCCTACTGCAAGCTGTATAGGCTTGAGAGCCAACTACCATATAGTAAATCAGGTGATGTGCATCTCTGTAATGAGGGGTGTGGTGTAATGACATCAACACCCTATATAAAGTGTGCTTAATTATTAGGCAAATGCCTTTCCTTAGGCAAAATGGGTCAGAAGAGAGATTTGACGGGCTCTGAAAAGTCCAAAATTGTGAGATGTCTTGCAGAGGGATGCAGCTGTCTTGAAATTGCCAAACGTTTGAAGCGTGATCACCGAACAATCAAGCATTTTATGGCAAATAGCCAAAAGGGTCGCAAGAAGCGTGTTGGGCAAAAAAGATGCAAAATAACTGCCCGTGAATTGAGGAAATCAAGCCAAGATGCCATTTGCCAATAGTTTTGCCATATTTCAGAGCTGCAACATTACTGGAGTATCAAAAAGCACAAGGTGTGTGATACTCGGGGACAAGGCCAAGGTAAGGAAGGCTGAAAAACGACCACCATTGAACAAGAAACACAAGATACAATGTCCAGACTGGGCCAATAAATATCATAAGACTGTTTTTTAAAAGGTTCTATGGACTGATGAAATGAGAACTACCGGTAACTCTTGATGGGCCAGATGGATGGGCCAGAGATTGGATTAGTAAAGGGCAGAGAGCGCGACTCCAACTCAGATGCCAGCTATGTGGAGGTGGGGTACTGGTATGGGCTGGTATCATCAAAGATGAACTTGTGGGATCTTTTCGGGTTGAGGATGGAGTGAAGCTCAACTCCCGGACCTACTGCCAGTTTCTGGAAGACAACTTCTTCAAACAGTGGTACAGGAAGAAGTCGGTATCGTTCAAGAAAAACATGATTTTCATGCAGGACAATGGTCCATCACATGCATCCAACTACTCCACAGCGTGGCTGGCCACTAAAGGTCTAAAAGAAGAAAAAATAATGACATGGCCCCCTTGTTCACCTGATCTGAACCCCATAGAGAACCTGTGGTCCCTCCTAAAATGTTAGATCTACAGGGAGGGAAAACAGTACACCTCTCGGATCAGTGTCTGGGAGGCTGTGGTGTCTGCTGCACGCAATGTTGATCGTAAACAGATCAAGCAACTGACAGATTCTATGAATGGAAGGCTGTTGACTGCCGTATTATATGAGACATCACAGGATGAATATAATATTGATGTTTTGGTCAATGTGTTTCAGGGCTCCCAGAAACCCCATGAAACATGGCAATATGATAGAAAAATATATTGCAATCTGAAAGTCCTCAGTGGTTGATACCTTTTAATGGCTAACTGAAAAGATGGTAAACATAGCAAGCTTTCGGGACGCTGAGTTCCCTTCTTCAGGCTGATAATGACGCAAATTCTGAAGACACATACATTTATACATAAGCAATAGGAAAAAAAAAGGGAAAGAAGAGAAAAGAAAAAAAAAGGCAAAACAGTGTTATATGCTCTGGTGGATATGACAGGTGACGCTAAGCAGAGTCGGGTAGGGAGGGGTGGAGGAGCAGGGACAGAGAAACAGATTTCTAAGATAAGCGGAACCAATTGTATTAGAAAGATGGTTAGTAACCCATGGAGACCTGAAAATACTTAGTTAAGTTGTGGAAAGCAGAGTTCTAATTGACAGAGTTCATAGAAGTGTCAAAGGTTCAAAGTCCTATAATTTCAGTGTGTAGCAAGCAGTCTCCAAATGCACTTTCATTTTATATAAAAATGCATGAATCTGCTATCCCCAAATGTCCGTTCATTTTACATAGAATCCCATAAATCCATGTAAAATATTTAGTCCAGTTTTGATTGTGTCAAAGGTTGTTATCAATTTGTATTCTCAAATTCTTCTCTCTCTGTGATTTGAAGTTAATCTTTAAAATGAGCAGCTTCATATCTGATTCAGTGTTGTGCTCAGAGCTGCAAAAATGGTTCACTACAGGTAGATCCATACGCTTTTCTTTTATTGAGTGCCGATGAGAATTCATTCTTGTTCTGAATTGTAATCCGGTCTCACCTACATACATGCCACCTGTTGGGCATTTGGTACATATAATTAAATACACCACATTGCTTGTGATGCAGCTGAATTTACCTGGGATCTTGTAGTCCTGATCTGTCCCAGGAATCCTTATTTTGTCCGTTGTCATTATAGATGGACAGGTTTTTTGCACCTGGTCTGGTTGCAGGGAAAGGTTCCTGTTGTTGCTGGAGATGACAGGGCGCTTCTCACAATGATGTTTTTTAGATACAGAGGTTGTCTAAAGCCCAAGAGTTGGGGATCCGGAAATATTGATTTTAGTCGGGCATCTTTTTGTAGGAGTGGTTGCAGTTTCCGTGCGGCTCCTCTTAGCACCTCCAGACTCGGATTGTAGGTGACTACAAGAGGAACTCTGTTGTTTTCTTCTCTAGTTTTGTAATGTAGGAGATGATTCCTTGATATTCTGGTGGCTGTTGTAATCTGGTTCTCGATTGTTCTTGGATGGTAGCCCTGGTTCAAAAAGGTCTTTCTGAGGCCCTCAAGGTGATTGTCTCTATCTGTAGGGTTGGAACATATCCGAATGTATCTGATGGCCTGGCTGTACACAA
Source organism: Allobates femoralis (assembly GCA_033576535.1). NCBI lineage: Eukaryota > Metazoa > Chordata > Amphibia > Anura > Aromobatidae > Allobates > Allobates femoralis. The sequence continues at coordinate 229,689,502 of JARQOC010000007.1, read as the reverse complement.
TAGAGTTTTTTATGTGCTTTGGATGAAAGCTGTCAGCTGTCCCATCGGAGATATGTTGGACGGTCAATTGGTTTCCAGTACAAGGATGTCTCTATTTCATTGTTCTGTAGCTTCATGATGGTGTCCAGAAAGCTCATTTCAATGCAGGAGTAGTTGAGTGTTAAGTTAATGGTGGGGTGAAATTGATTAAAGTGTTCGTGGAACGTCTTCAGCTGTTGCTCAGACTCCGTCCAGATGATCAAGATGTCATCAATATAACGGTAGTAGGCCAGAGGCCTGATAGGGCAAGAGGATAAAAAGTCACCTTCAAGCTTGGCCATGAAAAGGTTTGCATATTGTGGTGCCATTTTGCTCCCCATTGCTGTGCCAGTCTCCTGTAAATATATGCTGTCGTCAAATCTAAAGTAATTGTGCGTGAGGATGAATTTTGTGAGGTCTACCACAGAGTCAGCATCAATCCCTGTGTTTTCCAGGAAGGTTTTGCAAGCATGTTTGCTATACAGAGACTCCACATCCATGGTGGCGAGGCTGGTTCCTTCTGGTAGAGGACAGTTTATTCAATAGGTCAATTGTGTCCTGAATGTAGCTGGGTGTCTCTTTTACCAGGGGTTTGAGAACACCCTCTACCCACCCAGAAATTAGTTCGGTGAGGGTGCCCACACATGAAATGATTGGTCTCCCTGGATTTCCTGATTCGTGAATTTTGGGAAGCATGTAGAATGTGCCTGTTCTTGGACTTACTGGTATCAGGTCATCAGCTATTACGGATACGTCAGGTAGACAAGAAACCAGCCTTTTTAATTCCTTGTAATAGTCCTGTGTGGGGTCAGACTGCAATTTCTTGTAGTAACATGTGTCCGTCAGTTGTCTGTTTGCTTCCTTCAGGTAATCAGATTTGTTCATCATGACTATTGCACCACCCTTGTCTGCAGGTTTAATGATGATTTCTTTGTTGGTTTTCAAGGACCGTATGGCCCTTCTCTCCAGGGCATTGACATTGGATGGTTGACTCTTGTGTGTATCTAAAATAGTGGATTTTACCAAATGTCTGAAAGTGTCTATATAGTTGTTCAAGTGGGAGTTATGCTTAAGATCAGGTGTCCAGTCTGACCTTTTCTTCTTGGTTATCGGGATCCTTGTTCCTTCGGCCCAATTGGGTTCAGAATCCTCTTTGTCGCTGAAAAATTCCCTTAGGCGTAATTTCCTGAAGTAATCCTCCAAGTCGCTGCACAGTTCAATTTTATCGAGAGCTTTAGTAGGACAAAACGAGAGTCCCCTAGAAAGCACGGAAAGTTCCAACTTGTTGGGTTTGTTTCAGAATTTGTGTCATTATCAGCCTGAAGAAGGGAACTCAGCGTCCCGAAAGCTTGCTATGTTTACCATCTTTTCAGTTAGCCATTAAAAGGTATCAACCACTGAGGACACTCAGATTGCAATATATTTTTCTATCTACTGGCTAACACGGTATAAATATTCTTTGCCTTGGCAATATGATATTGAGTTTTGAGGATATTCTAATTTATTGAGATGCACTAGTATTTTTGGGAGCAGACTTTTTTTTAATTATGAATCTTTATTGAAAGTAAATTCACTAAGTTCACCTTTATCTTAATACCTTTGGAATACTAAGCTACACTGACCTAGTAGATGGATGCCTCCAGACCTTGTTGGCCTTTGTCAGGCACTCAGCTAGTATGAAAATCCATGAGAATCCCACAATCACGTCACTGGAGGTCAAAACACTGAAAGAGGGAACCTCTTTCCTCAATCAAGCTCCTATTTACTGCATACGTTTAAGAGCTTACATAGCTGGAATAAAACTCATATCCTGACTATGGCAGTGGGATGTGGCAATACATTACTGAATATCACTGGATAAGTCTCCTAAATTACGATGTGATAGGATGTTCATTTGTGGAAAAGGTTTAAGAGCTGACCCTTTCTTATAATCTCAAACAGTAACTAAAAATGTTAGGTTACCGTATTACATTTTTAAAATAAAGCAAATACTAAAATATCATACCCAAAACATTCACATTAAAGTTTTTTTCAGTTTTTCCTGCGACATTAGCAGCCTCACAAGAATATCGACCAGCATCTTTTACCTGAGTATCCTTAATCTGCAAAACATAATGTTTATAGAAGTAATATACCAACATATGAAATGATTCCTGGGCTGTTCCATGCAGTACACATAGTTTGATGTCCTCTGGCCAAGTGTTTTCATTTGCCTCAACATCTACAATGGTAATCGCTGTCATTGTATATAAGTCCAAAATAAGTTTTTTGTGTATTTCTTCAAATATATGAGAGATAGACTTCCAAGTATTTATTTAAAAGCTGTAAATTGTAGTTAAGAAGCCTAAAAGTTTAGAAAATGTGTTTCATTATTAACTACTTGTGATATTTGTTATATTGTTGTCCATTTTCATCCACTATACTCACAATTCTGGAGGTGGCTGAACTAAAAACATATCCAGTTGACTGCATACTGATTGTTGCATTCTGTAAGGGGGTATATGCACCCTGAATTAGTAATAAAGCAGTGGCTTACTTGTAGAACACTCCCATTCTCATGTATGTGAACTCCAGGCCTGGACACCAGGGGTGTCCATTCTTTATACCAGGTCAGCACAGGAGGGGGCACTGCATTGCTCTCACATTTTAGTATAAGTGTCTCATTCTGTAGCACTGATACATTTTGCTCTTCACCCATGATATTGGGAGGCACTGTAGTAGAAGAAAGATTATTCAAAGGATAAAAGATCAACATCCAAATTCATATATAACACTAGATGGGGCCCGATTATATCACATTGGGCGATTCTAGAACAAGTCCAATTATACAGTATATTAATCCAACTACTCTCGTTACTAAATACAGCACAACCAAGGAGGGCCGGGGGAGCCTGCTACTGCATGGGGTGGTCATGGCTTAGCAGGTGCTGCTGCAGCTCTTCATCCCACTGTGCTCTCTCTCCCCTCTGTGCGCTCCATCTTCCCCCTATGCACTCTCTCTTCTCCCTGTGCACTCTCTCCTCCCTTGTGCTGTCTCTCTTCTCTTGTGGTGTATCTCCTCCTGTGCGCTGTCTCTCTCCATTTTGCATTTTCTCTCCCCTTGTGCTGTATCTCCCCCTTGTGCTGTTTCTCCCCCTAGTATGCTCTCTCTGTCTCTCCCAACATGTTGTCTCTTCCCCTGTTCATTTTCTGTCCCCTGACCCTCCATTATATATTTCTCACTCTCCCCTGTGCAACAGCTCTTTCCCCTGTATACTGAGGAGCCACGACGCCAGCCTGGGCTCCAGAGTGGAATGCAAATAGGAGGAAGTGCAGCAGCAAGATGGGTTTGCCTCAAGGGTATAACAGAGTGTACCCAGGCGCAGGTAATAATGAATGCCTGCACTGCGGCCAGTGTCCCAAATGGTGTCTTCCCTCCGTCACAGATGTCCTATAGGTGGCACTGTTTTCTTTGACTGATCAACCAAACTTATGAGCTTCTTCACATTTCAGTTCAACTGTAATTTTACAGTTTAATTGTAATTTACACAATATCCTATAGGTGGCAATGTTTTCAGGACACACATACAGACACACAAACAGACTGGATAGAGCTTTTACTGTATATAGTAAACCATGTTGTATAAGTGTATATCATGCCCTTCTGGAAAGAAAATAATGACATAATGGAAAGTTACAGTGGGGAAAAAAAGTATTTAGTCAACCACCAATTGTGGAAGTTTCTCCCATTTAAAAAGAGGAGAGAGGCCTGTAATTACCATAATAGGTAGACCTCAACTATGAGATATAAAATGAGAAAACAAATCCTGAAAATCACAGGGTCTGATTTGGAAATTGTTTTTTTCAAATTTTGGTGGAAAATAAGTATTTATGATTCTATAACCTTTTGGGGATAGTACAGGCATGGCTGAACCACAGAGGAAATTCATTATTTTCAGTAGATTTATGGATTGCAAGGGTCATAAGGGTCATGGTCGCAGGGGTTGCAGCTGGGACAGAGCCTGGACACTCAGGGGCCCGTGCTGCCTGCTGACCCTGTGACCGCCGATCACTGTGCCAGGTGCCTGCTTTACGTGGATGTGCGGCACTGCACAACAGAGCACTGCACGCAGTTATGGTGCCCGTGTGTCAGGGAGAGGAGAGGAGAGATTGAGAGGGGAGCCTCCTGCTTCCTACTGCTGCTGCTCTGCCTCTCACTTCCTCTTACCACTGCCTGCTATCCATGTGCATTCCACTATGGAACGCATTTAGCAGGCTGGTGCCGCCTCCTCCTCCTGAGTCTTCTCTTCAGTTTTTAGGAGAATGGAGCAGTGGAGGAACCAGGAGAGGTAAGTACAGATTTTTTTTAATAAGTGAATGCAAGGTGGGCAGAGAACTATGGGGTGGAAGTGCATGATACTGTTACGTATTGACTGCCTTGTAGTATGGAAGTGCTGCTGCTGTAGGTTTAAATGAAGCCTTTTTTTCCCTGCTCAGTGTGAGTAGATGAGGCTAATGAGCGGAGCATGTAGTAGCAGGTGTGTGTGTGAATGCTTAGGTATGCTGAGGGGCGTGTCTGGGTTGGTTGCTGCCTACCCCTCGGCCTTAAATGGATCAGCTCACATCTACCTGTTGTCGCTGATTCAGTTCACTTCTGGACTGTGACCTGTTGTGAGCAGAAGCTGATCCTGAGCTGCTGTAATATTCTCCATTCGTAGTTGCTGGGTTCCTTGTCTGTGAGTGGAAGTAGGGGCTTATGCCTAGGGCTTCTTAGGATTCAGGGATGTAGGTTGGTGGCTCGAACATCCTCACCTTCAGAGGTACCAACAAGATCAAGGCGAGCCAGGGACCCTAGTATCAGGGCCAGAGTAGGCCCCCTGACCCCCTACATCCCACTCCTTGCTACCCTGGCCTCCACAACATGTCAGATAGTATATGGAGAGTTATGAGGCTGCACTATATGGAGAGATATGAGGCTACATATATGAGGCTGCACTATATGGAGAGTTATGAGGCCGCACTATGAGGCTGCACTATATGAGGCTGAACTATATGGAGAGCTATGAGGCTGCATATAAGAGGTTGCACTATATGAAGAGTTATGAGGCTGCATAAATGAGGCTGCACTTTATGGAGAGCTATGAGGCTGCATATATGATGCTGCACTATATGGAGAGTTATGAGGCTGCACTATATGGAGAGCTAAGAGGCTGCACTATATGGAGAGCTATGAGGCTCCATATATGAGGCTGCACTATATGGAGAGTTATGAGGCTCCATATATGAGGCTGCACTATATGGAGAGCTATGAGGCTGCATATATGAGGCTGCACTATATGGAGAGTTATGAGGCTGCACTATATGGATGGCTATGAAGCTGCACTATATGGAGAGCTATGAGGCTACACTATATGGAGGGCTATGAAGGTGCACTATATGGAGAGCTATGATGCTGCATATATGAGGTTGCACTATATGGAGAGTTATGAGGCTGCACTTTGAGGACCACAAAGGAAATTCATTATTTTCAGTGAATTTAACTATATGGAGAGCTACAGTATGAGGCTGCATATATGAGGCTGCACTATATGGAGAGATATAAGGATACACTATAAGGAGAGTTTTGAGGCTGCACTATATGGAGAACTGAGCCTGCATTATACTGTATAGAGAACTATGAGGCTGCATTATACTATATGGAGAGCTATGAGGCTGCATTATACTATATGGAGAGAAATGAGACTACATTGTACTATGTGGAGGGATATGAGGCTACATTACACTATATACAGTAGAGTGATGTGAGATTGCATTATACTATATGGAGAGCTATGAGGCTGCATTATACTATATGGAGAAATATATGTCTACATTATACCACCTGCTGTATAAATTTAGCACTATATGGAGAGCTATGAGGCTGCATATTTGTGGCTGCAATATATGGGGAGTTATGAGGCTGCACTATATGGAGAGCTATGAGGCTGCACTATATGGACGGATATAAAGTTACACTATATGGAGAGCTATGAGGCAGCACTATGAGGACCACAGTGGAAACTAATTATTTCCAGTGGATTTAACTATATGGAGAGCTATGAGGCTGCATATATGAGGCTGCACTATATGGAGAAATATAAGGCTATACTATAAGGAGAGTTTTGAGGCTGCACTATATGGAGAACTGAGCCTGCATTATACTGTATAGAGGACTATGAGGCTGCATTATACTATATGGAGAGTTATGAGGCTGCATTATACTATATGGAGAGCTTTGAGGCTGTATTATACTATATGGAGAGAAATGAGACTACATTGTACTATATGGAGGGATATGAGGCTACACTATACTATATCGAGTGATGTGAGGTTGCATTATACTATATAGAGAGCTCTGAGGCTGCATTATACTATATGGAGAGATATATGTCTACATGATACTATATGGAGGGATACGAGGCTGCATTGTACCACATGGAGGGATGTGAGACTGCATTATACTATATGGAGGACTCTGAGGCTGCATTATACTATATGAAGGGATATGAGGCTGCAGTATTCTATATGGAGGGGCTATGAGGCTGCATTATAATTTAATGGAGGGTTGTGAGGCTATACTATACTATATGGAGGAAAATGAGGCTGCATTATACTATATGTAGAATAATGGGGGTGCATTATAAAAATTGGATGACTAATGGGGCTACCTTATGAATGGGGGATTATGGGCTGCATTATAATACATAGAGGACTATGGGGTACATTGTAATATACGGAGGAATATGGGGGTGCATTATAATAATTGGAGGACTATGGTGGCAGGAGGAGGAAGACTATATATACCAGGTTGGGGGACATATATACCAGGATAAGGGCAATATTCCGGTAGGAGGACTATATATTGCAGGATGAGGGACATTAATACATAATGAAGGGGGAGATGGGTCATCTGTGAGTCTTTAAAGTATTTAGAACATTACACGGACCCATATATCTGACGACCGACATGTGTTCGGGGGAAGTCCAGGTCTAAATTTCACACCAGGGCCCACCAGACTCTAGTTATACCACTGTGGATTACCGTATATTGGCTGCACTAATAGTGGACTGTACTGTATCCTACATTCAGGTCCATAATTCTGTCCAATTTAGAAAATGAAAGCTAAATTCTAGATCACAAACTTACCAAACACAGATAAATCAAAATCCTTTTGTTGCTCTCCAGCTGCATTTAGTGCCACACATGTATATTTCCCGGCATCTCCGACCTGTGCATTTGTTAATGTGAGGACCCTGCCACCTGAAGTAATCTGTGATAAAAGAGATTTCATTACATTGAGCTAGTATATTAAATTGTTTGTGCGGGAAAAATAAAAAGCTCCCCAGGAACTTGAAGCTGTTTTAAATAACAAACTACAGTAAGTAATAAGCATCCACCTACTGGCACCCACATGGATCCAGCGTAGGGTGCCCAGTGGTATGCGGTGAGGAAACATCCCTATTCCAGCAGGACCTTTTTGACCTGGGATTAGTCGCAGTGGTCAGGTGACTTGAACAGTGCGCCATCAGAAGGACATGTTATGATGTCATGTCACCTGAACACTGAAGCCAATTACAGGCTGCAGCGGTCCTGCTGCTGAAGGAACAGTCATGGTTCCGCCTTCTGTGTTAGCGTAAATCATGTTGTGATCTCTGATGGATCCAGGTGAGCATTTCATAGAAATATACACCGGGCTGCAATTCATGCTACAGTGTTGGCCAAAAGTATTGGCAACCCTGCAATTCTGTCAGATAACACTCAGTTTCTTCCTGAAAATGATTGCAATCACAAAGTCTTTGGCATTATTATCTTCAATGAAAAAAACACAAAAAGAATTGTCCTAAAGCCAAATTGGATATAATTCCACGCCAAACATAAAAAAGGGGGTGGACAAAAGTATTGGCACTGTTAGAAAAATCATGTGATGCTTCTCTAATTTGTGTAAATAACAGCACCTGTAACTTACCTGTGGCACCTAACAGGTGTTGGCAATAACTAAATCACACTTGCAGCCAGTTGACAAGGATTAAAGTTGACTCAACTTCCGTCCTGTGTCTTTGTGTGTACCACATTGAGCATAAAGAAAAGAAAGAAGACCAAAGAACTGTCTGAGGACTTGTGAAACCAAATTGTGAGGTAGCATGAGCAATCTCAAGGCTACAAGTCCATCTCCAAAGACCTGAATGTTCCTGTGTTTACCGTGCGCAGTGTCATCAAGAAGTTTAAAGCCCATGGCACTGTGGCTAATCTCCCTAGATACGGACAGAAAAGAAAAATTGACAAGAGATTTCAACGCAAGATTGTGCGGATGGTGGATAATGAACCTCGACTAACATCCAAACAAGTTCAAGCTGCCCTGCAGTCTGAGGGTACAACAGTGTCAACCCGTACTATCTGTCGGCATCTGAATGAAAAGGGACTGTATGGTAGGAGACCCAGGAAGACCCCCATGAAACTAAACCAGGCTGGAGTTTGCCAAAACTTACCTGAGAAAGCCTAAAACGTTTTGGAAGAATGTTCTCTCTTTTTGGGCAAAGGCATCAACATAGAGTTTACAGGAGAAAAAAAAAGAGGCATTCAAAGAAAAGAACACGGTCCCTACAGTCAAACATGGCGGAGGTTCCCTGATGTTTTGGGTTGCTTTGCTGCCTCTGGCACTGGACTGCTTGACCGTGTACATGGCATTATGAAGTCTGAAGACTACCAACAAATTTTGCAGCATAATGTAGGGCCCAGTGTGAGAAAGCTGGGTCTCCCTCAGAGGTCATGGGTCTTCCAGCAGGACAATGACCCAAAACACACTTCAAAAAGCACTAGAAAATGGTTTGAGAGAAAGCACTGGATACTTCTAAGGTGGCCAGCAATGAGTCCAGAGATGAATCCCATAGAACACCTGTGGAGAGATCTAAAAATGGCAGTTTGGAGAAGGCACCCTTCAAATATCAGGGACCTGGAGCAGTTTGCCAAAGAAGAATGGTCTAAAATTCCAGCAGAGCATTGTAAGAAACTCTTTGATGGTTACCGGAAGCGGTTGATCACAGTTATTTTGGCTAATGGTTGTGCAACCAAGTATTAGGCAGAGGGTGCCAATACTTTTGTCCACCCCCTTTTTTTTGTTTGGTGTGGGATTAGATCCAATTTGGCTTTAGGACAATTCTTTTTATGTTTTTTCATTGAAGACTAACTAAATAAAGATAATAATACCAAAAAATTTGTGATTGCAATCATTTTCAGGAAGTAACTGAGTATTATCTGACAGAATTGCAGGGGTGTCAATACTTTTGGCCAACACTGTAGCTGTGGCCTGGGCAGTACAAATCCCTACAGGTTTTCTTTAAACAAGACTTTTCATCAAATTTTACATGCTAAACTGGCTACATCAAGATGTGGTGGCTGAAGATCTGAATAATAGGTTATTTTTTCTTTTATTATTATCTTTTTATTTTTGTTGCAGAGATATTAGCTTGTATACTTCATTTGCTAAAAAGATCTGTACATAAGAAAGAGTTGGGTATATCTCAGGACAGGAGTGGCATAAATGATTCAAGATCTAGGAGAAAAGCACCATTCATTGCAAATTTATTTATTACACATTTATGGCAAATGACACTTTAAAGTGATCCTGACTGCTGATACATGGTGCCCGAGCCACTGGCGGCATGTATTAGGCATGGGCTGTATAAATTCAGCCAGGTATGTTGGACCCTGTAATGCTGTGGCATTTAGGAAAAAAAGCACATTCTAAACTGCCAGGAACTGAACTAAACTGCAGCTCCTCCTCGCCTGCTGCGCTTGATTGACAGGTCTCTCCCTGTGTGCCTCAATGCGAAGAGATCTGTCACTTCAGGGCAATGGGCATCTTTAAAGTTTGCTTTTCTCTGAATATATATGAAGTATAGAGTTTAAAGTATGAATTTCTATTAAAAGTATGTTTTTCTTTGCCCATAGTTCATGATGAGCTGTAGCGTGCCGTATGCCCTGGTTCAATCAGTATGTATCAGCTGTCAGTTTCACTTTAAAAAGGTTGTCTGGACTAAATCCAAAAGTCTGAATCCTTCTATTGCTCGTACTGTGCACTGAGGATTCGGCAATGTCAGCAATGGGAACGGCCGTCACTAGGCAGTGAATATGCATACTCCCTACCAAAATTAAACTAGATGGGTGAGGCTTTGATCAATGTAAGTGAATTAAGTGAGACCTCGCCCATCTACTCGGATTCTGGCAGGCGATATCCACATCGCATACCTACAGTCATGCGACCACCATTCCTGTGTCTGACATAGGCGAATCCTCACAATGCACAGTATATTGGATGTGAGGATTCATAAGTCTACAGTTGCATAAAGTGAATACAGGCTTATGGCTATAGACCAAACAACCCCTTTAATGGTAAATGTAAAGTAGATAGATAGATAGATAGATAGATAGATAGATAGATAGATAGATTTTACCATATTATTAAATACCTGAATTCCACCACTGAAACTGGACACTGGTCTGCCATCTTTTAGCCATGTTAAACCAGGTGTTGGAAAGCCAGTGGCTTCACATTCCAGTCTCACAGGATTGTTGATGATCACACTAATATGCTCATTTGACCCAAAAATGAATGGTGGAACTGTAAATGAATACATCTATGCTGGTGAATAATGTGATAATTGCAACCTGGTGAAGACAGTGTATACATTCTGAAAAATGTATCTGCTGCAGGAATATTCCAGACTACCATAGGGGATTGCACCCTTTCAAGCTATAGCATGGACAGTGTACACTTATGTATCTGTAGTATAGCAGTGGGGAATGTGAATGGCAAAAGCTCTAGGTAAATTCCAAAGGCCTTATTCATCAAAGCATTTACACTAGAAAGCTTAGAAGACACGCAAAATGTTATCACTTTTGCCATTTTCACCTCATTTTCCCTTAGTTCCACCAAAATGGATGGAGCTGGGACTGGACAGTGGCGTGAAACCACAGAGCATCTAATTTATGATGAGCTCTGGTGTGCCTTACTACAGAAGTCTTCCTTCAGTTGTTGACTACAGTAAGATTTGTAGTGAGGCACATGGAGGCACATACTTGTTAAATGCACCCGATTCAATAAGAGGTGTTTGCCTCTTAGTGAATCAGGAGTGTCTGACTCCATCACACCCTCTCACAAAGATTGCCATGAAAATCATTTGTCTTGATGAATCAGGGACAAAGTGCTTTCTATATCAGTTTCTATATGACCTTCATCTATGACTAATGTCAGACATACTCACCATGCACCTGCAGTACATATGTCAGATCTGCTGATCCTGCTATGCTGCTTGCTGCACATCTGTAAACCCCAGCATCAAATGGTTGTGCCCTTGTTATCTGTAGCATTTGCCCTCTGTCAGAGATGGTAACTGATGTCTCACCAGTGACTATGATAGGTTGATTATCCTTTGACCAGGTCACAACTTTAATAAGATACAAAGCAAAACTGTAAATTATAATTGTAATGCACTTTATCACATTTTTTACACAAGCAAATCATTTTCAGTTATATAATGTTTAGAATTCATGGGGGGGATCTTATCTATACGTATATAGATCAGCACAGAGAGTTGTCTTTTGGTCACTTTATACCCCGCAAGAGTGAGAAATTCCCTACATCTGGAGGAAAAATAGAGATTAGGACCAAACAGGGGATTCTTTACTGATATCACGAAACTGGTAGGCAAACTACTCATTAAACAGAGTCTTATCTATCACTCTGTTTGTCTTCACTTGGAGGTCAGCACTGTGAATCTATGGAACCCAGCACTTTGTTAATCCTTTGGATCCTTACTCTTGCTGGACAACTGCTGCGACCATAGGAGAAAGCGGAGTTAGTTGGTTGTGACTTGCACAACCTAATCAGGTGAGTCCTTCCACAAATGGGGGGCACTGAGGTTATTGGTACAAAGGATATTACTCTATGTGCGCTCCATTTCCCTTTTTATTAAGCCAGAGTTAACTGCAAGGATTAATTAACTAACAAAGATCAAAAAGAGGAAAGATGGGGCACGGGATGCATGTGTGGCGCCCCTGCGTACAGGTGGCCACAAAAGGTACTGCAGCCAGGCAGGTAGGACATGCTAAACACTACACCCTCACAGCCCACATCCCCACGTATAGAGAGGGTTCACATCCAGCTCTGAGGTCGGACACTATATGAGACCAGAAGGAGTGGTGGATGAGGAGTGGGTGGGGCACACCAGAAGGTCAGGTGACTGACAGTATATAGAGAGGGGGAGGAGTGAAGGAAGTTAGTAGGCTGAAGTAGCTGAGAAGCAAAGACCTAGGAGTAAGCCATGGTGCTGAGCAGCAAAGACAAGGAGAAGCTGAGCTGAGCTGAGAGAGAAAGAGATTGCACGTCCTGGAAGTGCCTAAGCTGAGGAGCGCTGACCCGTACTGAGCCAATGCGAGCCAGATGGGGGGGAAAAGCCCATCCAAGATGCTGAAACCACCAGGAGTGTGATAGACAGAGAAGGGACGGTGCAACCCGTGCCCTGGACAGCAGCAGAAGCTACTAACAGCAGGTGGAGAAGCCCTCCTAGATACCGAAGGAAACAGAGGAAGGAGCCTGGCAGAGCCTCATGCTGGAGGACTGTTGCAGGCTGGGCTAAGGCAGAGTGTCAGCTCTGAAGGGGACCGACGATTCACCCGGTATCCCCAGATTCACTGACGGGGAGCTTTAGTTTCAAGCTGGAGTTCCTAACCCAAAGAACAGGCAGCTCAGTGACATACTAGGACTCACAGAAGCCCGAGTCACCGCCATACTGTTCAGCGTCCGCATACACCCGTGTAAGACGGAGAGAGAGAGTAATAGCCCGGAAAGGCACACTTAAAGACTGTGTGAGGGGTCACAAGGAGAGAGGAGCCTGGCTGCAGGAGGAGAAGGGAGGAAAGGGAGAATGCAACAGAATGTAAAGAGCTGTGTAAAGAATTGCAGATGACCTGTAAATTGCTTGAAAGACCTTAAGTAAAGCTTTGGAAACCCTGCATTGTCTCCTGCCTGCTTCCATCTGCAGACCCTCTCTCCCATACAGGCTGCACCAAGAAGACCTCAACCTGCAGAGCTACAGCCTGTCAGCACCAGCACAGGAAGAGAGATCCCTGCAGCTGCAAAGTAAGTGTGCTCACACAGACCAACAGACTTTAACTCCTTACTGCCCCGGGGGATACAGTTCTCCCCACTAGAACTATACCATCCCGGCTGCCATTCCATCACCCCCGGAGGTTCTGCAGCAGCCGCGGCCCCATCGCTGGCCGCACCAAGTGGGTGGCGTCACCCGTGACATATCCCTTGTAAATAATCCCCTTTTATTGTGCTGAGCCAGGGACACGGTCCGGACCAGGCCACCAGTGACATCCCCAGCAGCAGATCGGTCCGGTACCGAGTACCCCACGTCCCTTGGGGCTCCACAACCTGGCGTCACGAACAGGATCTACCCGGTCCAAAAGAATTGGACCTTGTGCGCCAAAAGAACTGTTTCTAGACTTTTCCCGTCAAAATCTGACCCCAATGGCGGTCATCAGGGACTAGCGCCATGTGCAGAGGAGGCGTTCCTAAGACCCCCATCGTGGGCCGGTCCGGTCCAAGGCGCGAAAAGAGGGTCCCGCCCTGGCTCTCCTTAACTCCGGGAGAGCCAGCTGTCACTCTCAAAGAAGAGCCGCCGCCCCTAGACCCTCCTACCAAAAAGCTGGCGCGTACTGAGAAGGAAATTGTCATCAGGAGGGGGCGGAGCAGGCAACCGGAAGAGAAGCAGTCGCCATTCCAGTACACGAGGATGGAAGCGGAGGACGCACTGAAGAGCGCTCTGTGCGAGAGACCACGAGTGTTTCCGGAGGGCCCACAGATTGAACCAGTGGAGGAACCCGGTCGAGGAGAGACCCCGTGTGATCGCGTAGAGATGGCGGAAGGTGGAGAAGAGCGTCCCCGCATCCTAGACACCCGGAGGGGTGTATTGCGGCTGCTGCCCCCGAGGATGACACGGGTTCAGGAAGCTAATAGAACCCGGATCCAGATAGACATTGACCACTGCCAGGGCTATGAGGCCCAAGTCCAGCGACGACCCGGCTGGGTCGAGGAGCACGGACGTGCCGCAAGCGACGCCGAAGGCCATACCGCCATACTAGTCAATGTATCCACCCCGCCAGCTGTATTAAATACGACATGGAAAGAAGCTGATCCACTCGGAGCTTTGCCAGAAGGATTTCTGAAGCTGCCGCAGATGTTGCCTTGGAAGCAAGCAAAAGAAAGAATAGAAACGCAGGATCTGCATCCAGAAGGGAAAGCATCCCAGATGATCCGGAAGATGGAGAAGAAGGATCAGGAGTAAGATTCGTGTCCTTAACAAGAACAGATGAAGAAACTGTAAGTGTGAATGTACATTGCTCCTTATTGATCCCCCAACCTTACCTGAGTGAATGTTAGCATTCCCCTGTCTGTCCTATGTGTTTTGCCTGAACATTTGCATCATGAACAATGACGTGATACTAACTTTCTTGTAAATAGTTAAGCACACTTGTGTGCTCCCCTTTGGTTTTAAGACCAGATGCAAATGCGAAGTAATGCACGAACTCTGCATTTTGAACTTTGAAGCTGCTTTAGAGACTTTTGCACTTTCTGAGAATTTTTTGAAAGTTTTAGCACTTTTTGAAAAGGAGAATTTTATACTTTTATACGAAGCAATGTCTTATAATGTCTTTTACAGAAAAGAGGGTAATGACGAGTATATACCCATGCACTTATGTTTATAGTTAAAGCAACGTTCCAAGAATCGTGCCTCCCAGACGGGAAGAAACCAAGAATTCATAATGTTTACTGTTATATAAAATATAAAAATGTTTTCAGGGTAACCAATGTGGAGTCGCGCGCGGACGCGCTGTTTAACTCCGGGAGAATGTGGCGCCCCTGCGTACAGGTGGCCACAAAAGGTACTGCAGCCAGGCAGGTAGGACATGCTAAACACTACACCCTCACAGCCCACATCCCCACGTATAGAGAGGGTTCACATCCAGCTCTGAGGTCGGACACTATATGAGACCAGAAGGAGTGGTGGATGAGGAGTGGGTTGGGCACACCAGAAGGTCAGGTGACTGACAGTATATAGAGAGGGGGAGGAGTGAAGGAAGTTAGTAGGCTGAAGTAGCTGAGAAGCAAAGACCTAGGAGTAAGCCATGGTGCTGAGCAGCAAAGACAAGGAGAAGCTGAGCTGAGCTGAGAGAGAAAGAGATTGCACGTCCTGGAAGTGCCTAAGCTGAGGAGCGCTGACCCGTACTGAGCCAATGCGAGCCAGATGGGGGGGAAAAACCCATCCAAGATGCTGAAACCACCAGGAGTGTGATAGACAGAGAAGGGACGGTGCAACCCGTGCCCTGGACAGCAGCAGAAGCTACTAACAGCAGGTGGAGAAGCCCTCCTAGATACCGAAGGAAACAGAGGAAGGAGCCTGGCAGAGCCTCATGCTGGAGGACTGTTGCAGGCTGGGCTAAGGCAGAGTGTCAGCTCTGAAGGGGACCGACGATTCACCCGGTATCCCCAGATTCACTGACGGGGAGCTTTAGTTTCAAGCTGGAGTTCCTAACCCAAAGAACAGGCAGCTCAGTGACATACTAGGACTCACAGAAGCCCGAGTCACCGCCATACTGTTCAGCGTCCGCATACACCCGTGTAAGACGGAGAGAGAGAGTAATAGCCCGGAAAGGCACACTTAAAGACTGTGTGAGGGGTCACAAGGAGAGAGGAGCCTGGCTGCAGGAGGAGAAGGGAGGAAAGGGAGAATGCAACAGAATGTAAAGAGCTGTGTAAAGAATTGCAGATGACCTGTAAATTGCTTGAAAGACCTTAAGTAAAGCTTTGGAAACCCTGCATTGTCTCCTGCCTGCTTCCATCTGCAGACCCTCTCTCCCATACAGGCTGCACCAAGAAGACCTCAACCTGCAGAGCTACAGCCTGTCAGCACCAGCACAGGAAGAGAGATCCCTGCAGCTGCAAAGTAAGTGTGCTCACACAGACCAACAGACTTTAACTCCTTACTGCCCCGGGGGATACAGTTCTCCCCACTAGAACTATACCATCCCGGCTGCCATTCCATCACCCCCGGAGGTTCTGCAGCAGCCGCGGCCCCATCGCTGGCCGCACCAAGTGGGTGGCGTCACCCGTGACATATCCCTTGTAAATAATCCCCTTTTATTGTGCTGAGCCAGGGACACGGTCCGGACCAGGCCACCAGTGACATCCCCAGCAGCAGATCGGTCCGGTACCGAGTACCCCACGTCCCTTGGGGCTCCACACATGGCTTGAGTGAAAATATGTGTATATATATATATATATATATATATACATATATATTTATACAATACAGACCAAAAGTTTGGACACACCTCATTCAAAGAGTTTTCTGTATTTTCATGACTATGAAAATTGTAAATTCACACTGAAGGCATCAAAACTATGAATTAACACATGTGGATATATAAATAAATAAAAGTATATAAATACTTAACAAAAAAGTGTGAAACAACTGAAAATATATCTCATATTCTAGGTTTCTTCAAAGTAGCCACCTTTTGCTTTGATTACTGGTTTGCACACTCTTGGCATTCTCTTGATGAGCTTTAAGAGGTAGTCACTGGAAATGGTCTTCCAACAGTCTTGAAGGAGTTCCCAGAGATGCTTAGCACTTGTTGCCCATTTGCCTTCACTCTGCAGTCCAGCTCACCCCAAACCATCTCAATTGGGTTCTGGTCTGGTGACTGTGGAGGCCAGGTCATCTGGCGTAGCACCCCATCACCATCATACCTCCTCCTCCATGCTTCACGGCGGGAACCAGGCATGTAGAGTCCATCCGTTCACCTTTTCTGCATCGCACAAAGACACGGTTGTTGGTACCAAAGATCTCAAATTTGGACTCATCACACCAAAGCACAGATTGCCTCTGGTCTAATGTCCATTCCTTGTGTTCTTTAGCCCAAACAAGTCTCTTCTGCTTGTTGCCTGTCCTTAGCAGTGGTTTCCTAGCAGCTATTTTACCATGAAGGCCTGCTGCACAAAGTCTCCTCTTAATAATTGTTGTAGAGATGTGTCTGCTGCTAGAACTCTGTGTGGCATTGACCTGCTCTCTAATCTGAGCTGCTATTAACCTGCGATTTCTGAGGCTGGTGACTCGGATGAATTTATCCTTCACAGCAGAGGTGATTCTTGGTCTTCCTTTCCTGGGGCGGTCCTCATGTGAGCCAGTTTCCTTGTAGTGCATGATGGTTTTTGCAACTGCACTTGGGGACACTTTCAAAGTTTTCCCAACTTTTCGGACTGACTGACCTTCATTTCTTAAAGTAATGATGGCCACTCGTTTTTCTTTACTCAGCTGCTTTTTTCTTGCCATAATACAAATTTTAACAGTCTATTCAGTACTATCAGCTGTGTATCCACCAGACTTCTGCACAAGACAACTGATGGTCCCAACCCCATTTATAAGGCAAGAAATCCCACTTGTTAAACGTGACAGGGCAAACCTGTGAAGTGAAAACCATTTCCGGTGACTACCTCTTGAAGCTCATCAACAGAATGCCAAGAGTGTGCAAAGCAGTAATCAAAGTAAAAGGCTACTTTGAAGAACCTAGAATATAAGACATATTTTCAGTTTTTGCTAAGTATATAATTCCACATGTGTTAATTCATAGTTTTGATGCCTTCAGTGTGAATCTACAATTTTCATAGTTATGAAAATACAGAAAACTCTTTGAATGAGAAGGTGTGTCCAAACGTTTGGTCTGTACTGTATATATATACAGGGTGGGCCATTTATATGGATTCACCTAAATAAAATGGGAATGGTTAGTGATAACGTTCTGTTTGGGGCACATCAGTATATGGGAGGGGGAAGCTTTTCCAGATGGGTGGTGACCATGGTGGCCATTTTGAAGTTAGCCAGTTTGGATCACACTTTATTTTTGCAATAGGAAGAGGGTCATCAAACTTATTGAGAATTTCATAAGAAAAACAATTATGTGCTTGGTTTTAATGTAACGCTTTTCTTTCATGAGTTATTTACAAGTTTATGACCACTTATAAAATGTGTTCAAAGTGCTGCCCATTGTGTTAGATTGGGAATGGAACCCTCTTCTCCCACTCTTGACACACTGATAGCAACGCCACAGAAGAAATGCTAGCACAGGCTTCCAGTATCCGTTGTTTCAGATGCTGCACATCTCGTATCTTTACAGCATAGACAATTGCCTTCAGATGAGTGATGAGGCAAACTTTTTTTGTGGATGGTAAAGTCAACAAACAAAACCACCGCTATTGGTCTGACACTAACCCACAGTGGATAGATCCCTCCAACACTGTTGAAACACAAACATTGATGGTAAGTTGTGGTACATGAGGTACAAAGATACTGGGGCCATTCTTCATCAATGGAAACCTCAATGCCACTGAATATCTGAAATTGCTACATGACTGATGTGTCACATGACCCTCTTCCCATTGAAAAAAATAAATTTGGATCCAAAATAGCCAACTTCAAAATGGCCGCCATGGTCACCACCCATCTGGAAAAGTTTTTCCACTCCCATATACTAATGTGCCACAAACAGGGATTTGATATCACCTACCATTCCCATTTCATTCAGGTGCATCCATGTAAAATGCTACCCCCCCGTGTATATATATTATACACACACACACACACACACACACACACACACAGACAGACACAGACACTGTATATATATACTGTGTACTATGATTATCAGAAGTCTAGGTGATTGATTCATGTAATAATTCATATGTTAGGACACAAAAAGGGAGGAGAGAATTTAGTCTTGTTTTATGGGGGTTCTGTTGCCTTCTTCAGGATCAACATTCCAAAATGGGTTGAACATGACTGACATTTTTAAAGGGGTTGTCTGATTTAAAATGATAATTCTGCAGTCACTCTATGTGACTACAGACCTATCAATCCTTCCAGCACCCGCACTGAGCGCTGTGAGGATTCGTTATTTCTAATCCAAGAATGGATTACAGTTAAACGGTATGCATGTTCTCGGCCACTGTGGCCAGAGCCCTGACTAGTGGGCACAGCCTCACTTAATACAAGCAAGCAAGGCCATGCCCACTAGATGACCACACCCAATAGATGACCACACCCACTAGTGAGTGTTGTTGCTGGGAACATGGATACCGGGAATAAGGATACCACTTAATTGCTGTCCTTTCCCAGCTTAGAAACTGGCAATTCCTCGCATCGCACAGTGCATGCGCTGGAAAGATTAATAAATCTGCAGTCACATGGACTGCCTGCAGAATTATCGTTTCAGACCAGCAACCCCTTTAACATTAAACCTATTAGCTACTGAGGAAGGGGCAGATGAAAGTAGAAATGTGCCTTAAAAGATAAACAGACCTTTGCCCATAAATGCTAATTTGCGCCATACAGCAAATACATTGGTTTTTATTTGTACAGCAACACAATGAATAAACTACAATACACTGGTATAAGCAACGTTATTAGATCTCATTACCTACAAATATGTATGTCAACACTACCAGATATGGAGCATCAGAGGTCCGATTATAGTGACTAATTCAAGGACCATAACAGAAAACTACTTGTAGGTTTTTTCAAATATTAAACATATATGAGATACATTTACAGGATATGCTATAGATGTCCATGATATGGGTTCAACTGTTGAAAAAGACACTGATCATGGATAAGCACATCACCCAATACAAGTACGGTATATAAGAAATTACAACAAGGCCTTATTGGAAAAACACTAAAGACAACAAACAAGTTTAAAAATACTTAAAAAACAACAAATTTAAAAAATGTAAGCAGCACTCCACAGTGACTTATAGGAAATGGAATCTTCATAATAGTAAAGTAAGATACTTAGCATTATGGAAGTGGCCAAATCAATAATCCACGCTGACGCGTATCTCATAATGAGATGAGATGAGTGCCGCATAATCACTCATACAGTTTGATATGGGTTCACACCCTTTATGCAGGCACCTTCCCCATTCTAGTTGCTAGGTTTGTGCTATTGCTTTCTGGTATCAGTCTCTAACATGCTAAGAGGTTAAATTTTTTTTCAAAAGGCACAGATCCTATGGGGATTGGACCGATTCGGATGTGCACTGAATGGCATCCGAATCGTGTCCGATCCGATTTTGTCCGATTTCTTTCCGGTGCAAAAATCGGAGACTGCTCCGATTTTTGCATCCGAATCAAAAATCAGAAAATATCGGATCTGACAGATCGGATGGCAATTATGCCAAATCCGATCCGATCCCTTTAACATGGGGCCCTATGGAGCAGGATCCGAGGAAACATCTGATGTCTCCTCGGACCAGATTTTAGTGTACTGAGCATGCTCAGTACACTATAACTGCTCATAACCATCTAATTTTTCTTCCGCTATGTATATACATACATTGCGGAATTAAAATTAAGCAAGGCAGGGGTTAAAAATAATAAACCATCTATTCTCACCTGTCCACGAGTCCCCCGGCGTCTGCAGCACATCCTGCCTATAGGACCTGCCGTGATGTCACAGTCACATGACCGGTTACCGCGGTAACCGGTCATGTGACTGTGACATAACGAGAGGTCCTAGGATCAGAAGATACAGCTGGAGACGCTGGGGGACTCGTGAACAGGTGAGAATAGATGGTTTTTAATTTTTATGCCAGAGGAGAGGGGAGAGGTGGGGGAGTACCGGGGGAGAAGCGGGGAGAACCAGAGGAGAAGCGGGAGAAGCGGAGAGCACCAGGGGAGAAGCAGGGAGCACCAGGGGAGAAGCTGGGAGCACCAGGGTAGAAGCTGGGAGCACCAGCGGAGAAGTGGGGAGCACCAGGGGAGAAGTGGGGAGCACCAGGGGAGAAGCGGGGAACATCAGGGGAGAAGCAGGGAGCACCAGGGAAAAACAGGTGACAGATGACAGGAAGCAGTGAGGAGCAGATGACAGGAGGAACCGGCCAAACTGATCCCGCAAAATGTCGGAATCGGATGCCTATTTGGCAACCGATTGCAGGGATCAGTTTGGAACCGATGCTGTCCGATTTCTATCGGACAGCGTCGGATTGCAAAAAATCGTAGTGTGAAACCAGCCCAAGGGCCCTTTCACATCAGCGTTTTTTGAAATTTGCGGCAGAGGCGGTGAAAAAAACGCATCTGCCGCAATTACCGCATACCGGCTGCACTTGCGGCGCGGTTGCGGTAAACGCCATGCAAAGTATAGGCGTACTTGCGGCAGGTGCGGCAAGTGCGGTTTTGCACTTGCGGCAGGTGCGGCCGCGGAAAAAACCGCGGCTGACTGCGTTTTTTTTCGCGGCCGCACCTGCCGCAAGTGCAAAACCGCACTTGCCGCACCTGCCGCAAGTACGCCTATACTTTGCATGGTGTTTGCCGCAACCGCGCCGCAAGTGCAGCCGGTATGCGGTAATTGCGGCAGATGCGGTTTTTTTCACCGCATCTGCCGCAAATTTCAAAAAACGCTGATGTGAAAGGCCCCTAAGAAGGAAAAAAAAACAGGAAGCTACCTAATCATGAAATGCTGCATGTAAACATCCAACATAGTCACTTATACACTAAAAAACAACAAAGGCATGCCGAAAACATTGAGGAACAACCCCGATAAGGTGCAATTAAAGTTCAAAAGAAATCACGATCAACAATGTATAATATCAAGATTATACTAATACAGTACAAAATATTAGATTAGCACAAATTATTACAAATAAATCAATACTGCACCGAACCCCTGTGATCACAGTAAGATACTATTATTATTATTATTATTTATTTATTTACTAGCTGTGAGCCCGATGCAAATGCATCGGGATTCTAGAACGTGCATTAATTTGATTATAGTAGTTATAGCTGTTAGCCTGATGCAAATGCATCGGGTATCTAAAATATGTTTATTGTTTTTTTAAAGATTTTTAAATAATAATCGCATCATCAATAGCAATAATATAAGCCATAGCATTATTATTAGCAGTAATAGCAGTATTAATAGCATTATTAGCAGTATTATGAGCATTAATAACAGTATTAATAGCATTAATAGCATTATTATTAGCATTAATAGCATTATTAATAGCATTATTAGCATTAATAATAGCATTAATAACATTATTAATAGCATTGATAGCATTATTATTAGCATTAATAGCATTAATAATAGCATTATTAGCATTAATAATAGCATTAATAACATTATTAATAGCATTAATAGCATTATTATTAGCATTAATAGCATTAATAATAACATTATTAGCATTAATAATAGCATTAATAACAGTATTAATAGCATTAATAGCATTATTAATAGAATTAATAGCATTATTATTAGCATGAATAGCATAATTAATAGCATAGCATTAATAGCATTAATAGCATTATTATTAGCATTAATAGAATTATTATTAGCATTAATAGCATTAATAGGATAAATATTAGCATTAATAGCATTAATAGCATAATTAATAGCATTAATAGCATTATTAATAGCATTATTAGTATTAATAATAGCATTAATAACATTATTAATAGCATTAATAGCATTATTAATAGCATTAATAGCATTATTATTAGCATTATAAGGATTAATAATAGCATTATTAGCATTAATAATAGCATTAATAACATTATTAATAGCATTAATAGCATTATTATTAGCATTAATAGCATTAATAGCATTATTATTAGCATTAATAGCATTAATAATACCATTAATAGGATAAATATTAGCATTAATAGCATTAATAGCATAAATAAGAGCATTAATAGCATTATTAATAGCATTAATAGCATTATTATTAGCATAAATAGCATTATTAGCATTAATAATAGCATTAATAACATTATTAATAGCATTAATATGCATTATTATTAAAATTAATAGAATTAATAATAGCATTATTAGCATAAATAATAGCATTAATAACATTATTAATAGCATAAATAGCATTATTATTAGCATAAATAGCATTAATAATAGGATTATTAGCATTAATAATAGCATTAATAACATTATTAATAGCATTAATAGCATTATTATTAGCATTAAATAGAATTAATAATAGCATTATTAGCATTAATAATAGCATTAATAACATTATTAATAGCATTAATAGCATTATTATTAGCATTAATAGCATTATTATTAGCATTAACAGCATTAATAATACCATTAATAGCATTATTATTAGCATTAATAGCATTAATAGCATAAATAATAGGATTAATAGCATTATTAATAGCATTAATAGCATTATTAATAGCATTAATAGCATTATTATTAGCATAAATAGCATTAATAATAGCATTAATAGCATTAATAATAGCATTAATAACATTATTATTAGCATTAATAGCATTAATAATACCATTAATAGGATAAATATTAGCATTAATAGCATTAATAGCATAAATAATAGGATTAATAGCATTATTAATAGCATTAATAGCATTATTAATAGCATTAATAGCATTATTATTAGCATAAATAGCATTAATAATAGCATTATTAGCATTAATAATAGCATTAATAACATTATTAATAGCATTAATAGCATTATTATTAGCATTAATAGCATGAATAGCATTATTATTAGCATTAATAGCATTAATAATACCATTAATAGGATAAATATTGACATTAATAACATTATTAATAGCATTATTAGCATTAATAATAGCATTAATACCATTATTAATAGCATTAATAGCATTATTATTAGCATTAATAGAATTAATAATAGCATTATTAGCATTAATAATAGCATTAATAACATTATTAATAGCATTAATAGCATTATTATTAGCATTAATAGCATTATTATTAGCATTAATAGCATTAATAATACCATTAATAGGATAAATATTAGCATTAATAGCATTAATAGCATAAATAATAGGATTAATAGCATTATTAATAGCATTAATAGCATTATTAATAGCATTAATAGCATTATTATTAGCATAAATAGCATTAATAATAGCATTATTAGCATTAATAATAGCATTAATAACATTATTAATAGCATTAATAGCATTATTATTAGCATTAATAGCATTAATAGCATTATTATTAGCATTAATAGCATTAATAATACCATTAATAGGATAAATATTGACATTAATAGCATTAATAATAGCATTATTAGCATTAATAATAGCATTAATAACATTATTAATAGCATTAATAGCATTATTATTAGCATTAATAGCATTATTATTAGCATTAATAGCATTAATAATACCATTAATAGGATAAATATTAGCATTAATAGCATTAATAGCATAAATAATAGGATTAATAGCATTATTAATAGCATTAATAGCATTATTAATAGCATTAATAGCATTATTATTAGCATAAATAGCATTAATAATAGCATTATTAGCATTAATAATAGCATTAATAACATTATTAATAGCATTAATAGCATTATTATTAGCATTAATAGCATTAATAGCATTATTATTAGCATTAATAGCATTAATAATACCATTAATAGGATAAATATTGACATTAATAGCATTAATAATAGCATTATTAGCATTAATAATAGCATTAATAACATTATTAATAGCATTAATAGCATTATTATTAGCATTAATAGAATTAATAATAGCATTATTAGCATTAATAATAGCATTAATAACATTATTAATAGCATTAATAGCATTATTATTAGCATTAATAGCATTAATAGTATTATTAATAGCATGAATAGCATTATTAATAGCATTAATAGGATTATTATTATTAATAGCATTAATAATAGCATTATTAGCATTATTAATAGCATTAATAACATTATTAATAGCATTAATAGCATTATTATTAGCATTAATAGCATTAATAATAGCATTATTAGCATTATTAATAGCATTAATAACATTATTAATAGCATTAATATCATTATTATTAGCATAAATAGCATTAATAATAGGATTATTAGCATTAATAATAGCATTAATAACATTATTAATAGCATTAATAGCATGATTATTAGCATTAATAGAATTAATAATAGCATTATTAGCATTAATAATAGCATTAATAACATAATTATTATCATTAATAGCATTATTATTAGCAGTAATATTATTATTAGCATTTTTTTTAAATTATTATTTATTATTTGTTATTTATTTTTTAATTATGTTTTATTTATTTTTTTATAATGTTTTAATTATTTTTTAATTATTTTGTTATTATTAAATTTATTATTTAGGCTGAGAGGCAGTTGTCATTCAGGTGCGCTAAAGGGCTGATCTTATTAGCATATATTTTATTTTTTTATTATTATTTTTATTGAATTTTTTATTATTTTTAATTAATTTTTTTATTATTTTTTAATTCTTTTTTAATTATTTTTTTTATTATTTAATTTATTATTTAGGCTGAGACGCAGTTCTCATTCAGGTCCGCAAAGGGCTGATCTTATTAGCATATATTTTATTTTTTTATTATTATTTTTATTGAATTTTTTATTATTTTTAATTATTTTTTTTTATTATTTTTTAATTCTTTTTTAATTATTTTTTTATTATTTAATTTATTTTTTAGGCTGAGAGGCAGTTCTCATTCAGGTCCGCAAAGGGCTGATCTTATTAGCATATATTTTATTTTTTTATTATTATTTTTATTGAATTTTTTATTATTTTTAATTATTATTTTTATTATTTTTTAATTCTTTTTTAATAATTTTTTTTATTATTTAATTTATTATTTAGGCTGAGACGCAGTTCTCATTGAGGTCCGCCTTTCTTTTTTCCCATTGAAATGCATTAGCGGTGTGTCGGCGATTTTATGGCCGACCACCTGGTTCTATTTGTCGGCCCTAAAATCGCGGACACACCGCTAATGCATCTCTATGGGCAGTCAGGCCGATTTCGGATTGAACGCCGACCAATCAGAATTCGAGCTGACTTGCCCATAGACATGCATTAGCGGTGTGTCGGCGATTTAATGGCCGACCACCTGGTTCTATTTGTCGGCCGTAAAATCGCGGACACACCGCTAATGCATCTCTATGGGCAGTCAGCCCGATTTCGGATTGAACGGCGACCAATCAGAATTCGAGCTGACTTGCCCATAGAGATGCATTAGCGGTGTGTCCGCGATTTTAGGGCCGACAAATAGAACCAGGGGGGCGGCCATAAAATCGCCGACACACCGGTAATGTATGTCAATGGGGAAAAAAGGCGGACCTGAATGAAAACTGAATGAGGAGCTCTTCTGATTGGCTGAGGGCATTATCCAGCGACCAATCAGAAGACGGCGTGAGATCTCATTGAGGTAGAATGGGGGATTTTTCCTCCATTCTATGTTAATGAGAAGGAAGAGGACGTCGGAGGTGGAATTTTCGGAAAAGAAGACAGAAGATCCCCGGGGCCGGACGAAGAGGCGGAGATGGCGGAAAGAAGAGAGAAGACCCCCGGGGCCGGAGGAAGAGGACGCCTGGCCGGACGGAGGATCGGACGGACGATCGGACGGACGATCAGATGACTTGAAGGCATGTAAGTGATGGACGGGGGCTTCGGGTGTAGGGCCTTAGGTGAGAGCGGCGTTAGATTAGGGGACGGCGGGGGTTAGGGTGTAGGGCTTTAGCGACAGGGACAGGGGCAGGGGACAGCGGCGGGAGCTTAGGGGGTATCGGCGGGGGCCTAGGGGGTAGGAGCTTAGGTAGGGGCGGCGATGGCTTAGGGGGTAGACGGCGGGGCTTAGGGGGTATCGGCGGCGGGTTTGGATGGTGCGAGTCGGGGGTTAGGTGGTCGGGGCTGCTGCGGGGTTTAGGGGGTTAGGGGCGGCGGTGCCTTAGGGGGTAGGCGGCATGGCTTAGGGGGTATCGTCGGGGGTCTAGGGGGTAGGGGGTTAGGGGCGGCGGTGCCTTAGGGGGTAGGCGGCATGGCTTAGGGGGTATCGGCGGGGGCCTAGGGGGTATCGGGGGCGGGTTTGGATGCTGCGGGTCGGGGGTTAGGTGGTCGGGGCTGCTGCGGTGCTTAGGGGGTAGGGGCTTAGGTAGGGGCGGCGATGGCTTAGGGGGTAGACGGCGGGGCTTAGGGGGTATCGGCGGCGGCTTTGGATGGTGCGGGTCGGGGGTTAGGTGGTCGGGGCTGCTGCGGGGCTTAGGGGTAGGGTGCTTAGGGGGTAGGGGCTTAGGTAGGGGCGGCGATGGCTTAGGAGGTAGACGGCGGGGCTTAGGGGGTATCGGCGGCGGCTTTGGATGGTGCGGGTCGGGGGTTAGGTGGTCGGGGCTGCTGCGGGGCTTAGGGGGTTAGGGGCGGCGGTGCCTTAGGGGGTAGGCTTAGAGCGGCAGGGGGCTGTAGTGTACAGCGCGATGGTATACTACAGTCCCATGGCGCTTATGGGCATGGGACTGTAGTATACTATAGCGGTGTACAGTACAGCAGCGCGTAGTGGCTTAGAGCGGCAGGGGTCTGTAGTGTACAGCGCGATGGTATACTACAGTCCCATGGCGCTTATGGGCATGGGACTGTAGTATACTATAGCGGTGTATACTACAGTAGTGGTGGTGTGAGTGAGTGGTGATTGGGCGTTGAATGGCCAGTGGATTAGGGCGGCAGGGGGCTGTAGTGTACAGCGCGATGGTATACTACAGTCCCATGGCGCTTATGGGCATGGGACTGTAGTATACTATAGCGGTGTATACTACAGTAGTGGTGGTGTGAGTGAGTGCTGAATGGGCGTTGAATGGGCAGTGTGTTTGTGTAAAGCGCGTAGTGGGTTAGAGCGGCAGGGGGCTGTAGTGTACAGCGCGATGGTATACTACAGTCCCATGTCGCTTATGGGCGGCTCAGGCAGCGACTCGCAATGGCCTCGCGGCCATTGCTCGCGCTACGTGAGCGGTTAATCGCAAAGGTTGTAGCCGGGCCTGTGGATGGATTTTGGGCCAGCGGCTCGCAATGGCCGCTTCGCGGCCATTGCTCGCCCTGGGCCAGCGACTCGCAATGGCCTCGCGGCCATTGCTCGCGCAGCATTGGGCGCTTCGCGCCCAATGTTAAATTCGTATCCACATGACCACGCCGGAAGTAGCGCGCGGAGGGGCGCTTTTCCGATTCGCGATTATATAATAGATATAGCGCCATTAGGTTCCATGGCGCTTTACATGAGGATAAGGGAGACAAGAACAAGTACACTAAATCTAGGCGATCAGGACGTACAGGTACAGGAGGGGCAGGGACCCTGTCCACGAGGGCTCACAGTCTACGAAGGGCAGGCTGGGATACAGTAGGATGGGGGAACGTCAGGTATGGGGCGGTCGCCTGGGTCTCATGGCAGGTTGCAGGCTTGACGGAATAGGTGAGTCTTCAGGTGACACTAGGGAATGAAGACTATTAAAATTGCCCAATGGTGTCCCATAGGATCCTACAAAAGAAGCCTGCATACCACTTTCAAAGAACCAAAATACCTATGAATTACAGGTCTGCATGGCCAGAGGTGGAAAAGCCCTGTGCTGAAGCTGCATCGCAGTCATACACGTGAGACCTCCCCCACTGCCTACCCCTAGCATAATCCTTTGCATTTGCTTGCCTCACAGGCCTTTTGGTGGTCCTTGACTAAAAGGCCCTTACCGCACCCTGCTTTTAGCACAAGAATTTTACACCTCTGGTCCTGCAGACCTGGACCTCATAGGTATTTTGGCTCTTCGAAAGTGGTAGGTCGGCTTCTTTTGTAGGATCCTATGGGACACCATTGGGCAATTTTTGTAGTCTTCATTTCCTAGTGGCTTACTGTGGTCACAGGAGTTCAGTGCACTATTTATTTATTTGCAGTCATTTGTGCTATTCTAATATTTGTCACTGTATTAGTGTATTCTTGTTATGATTATACATTATTAATATTGAAGGAGATAATGCCAGACTGGGAAGTAGTGGCAGGATGAGCTGCAGACCAGCCAGGGACAAGACTCCTGAACATTGAATACTGAGATTGTTCAGTGTATAAAAGCAATTTAAGGGTAAGTGCACATTACCCGGCGGTTCGGTCGGCGGCTGCTGGCGGGACCCGCCAGGAAGCTCCGGCGCCGTGCACCGGCTTCTTGGCGGGTATGAGCTGCGGGAGCCGGGCGGTATCCGGCGGCTGCCCAGCGGGTTCTCGGCGGCGATTCTGCAGCGGCTGGAAGCAGCACATGATTCTGCTTGCAGCCGCTGCAGAACCGGCCGGTTTTTAGAACTTGGTCATTCTTTGCTAACCCGCTGGGAAACCTGCGGGTTAGCAACGGATGACGCTGGGTAACCGCCGGTATGTGCACAGCCTTGGGCGGGTTACATTAGTTTCAATGTTAATCCAAACGCCGGTTTGGATTAACATAAATTTAAATAAAACTAATGTATGCAAAACGGCGGTTTACACAGGTAAACCGCCGAAAACCCGCCCAGTGTGCACTTACCCATACTCTCACTAAAGGTGAGTGCATAATATGAATAGCTTTTTTAAGATTGTATATACAGCCACTCTTAGATAGGTGCCGTGCCTGTCTCCTCTTTTCCATCCTTTGAAGGGATTTTTGCAGATTAATAATTATGACTTTTTTTGCACTTTAATTGCACCTTATCGGGTTGTTCCTCAATGTTGTGGGCATGCCTTTGTAGGTCTTTTAATTGTTTTTCACTCTTTTGTTGTCTTTATTGTTTTTCTTATATACTTGTATTGGGTGGTGTGCTTATCCATGATCAGTGTTTTTTTCTATGTATGCCCAGTTTGCTTCCACTGGTCTAAGCACCCCTTTGACTTAGGAGTTGTGCACCTTTGTTGTTTTATGGGTTGTACTGTTAATTTGTACACTCAAATCACTTTTGAGAATAGTGTCCTACCATGCACGCACCACTTTTTTCATTCACTTTTATGGTAATTCCAAAATGTTTAAAGCATAGTTTTGAACAGAATGTTAAAATCTGTAAACAGGCTGATTTTAATTAGATGTAACTTTTAGAGGTTATTTATATCCTTGACTACAAAATTGCAGCAAATAGGAATAAAAAGGTAGTTTAAACTGATGTTTGGCATTTTATATTTATTTAGGTGCCTATTTTTTCATATTTTTTTAGATATCTTTTATTCGAGTATCTAATAGTAATAACTTACTTGGATTAGGTTTCCCAGAAGCCTTACATTCAAGATCCACAGGTTGATTAGCAATTACAGTTTCATAGACAACTTCACCAGAATTCTCTATTTTTGGGGGTTCTGCAAAACAAAACAAAACACTCACAAATAGTAATGGGCGAAGCCGCCAATTATCGGGTTCAGCGAATCTGCACAGACTTTTTTTAAAGTCCAGGTTCGGGACCAGACTTGAGTCCAAACCTGAATTTTAAAGTTATGAAATGGTGGTTATGGAGGCTGTAATAAGAAACAAAACATTGATTAAATATCAGCTCATAATTACCGGGGTCCGCATGCTTTTACTTCCAGGGCTGCCCATTAACATCCTGATTCTAGCATCTACTATATGCTATAATGTATGGGCTGTTTCCAGGTTACTGCACTGGCTCCAACAGCCAATTCCAGATGCACACTCTCTGTGACAGCATCTCTGATTGGCTGTTGGGCCTCCCACCCATTGTGCCAGCGTTTGTGATTGGATGCCATAGGCAATGAATCTGATGTTATAGTAGTGTAGAAAATAAATAATTAAAATAAATTAGATAGAGCCTCGCTGTATTTTTGATTCAGAGTACAGATAAAGCGGACAGCTACAGGCTGCCACCCCGAGCTGCCTGGCTTTATCTTGGCTGGCAATCAAAACACATGTCTTTCTTATTTAAATAAATCATTTAAAAAAAGGCATTGGCTTTGCCCCATTTTTGATTGGCAATCAAGGTGTAACCCAGGCAGCTGGGGGCTGGTATTCTCAGCGTGGTGAGGCCTATAGTTATTGGGCTCCCCAGGCCAGAGAATAGCAGCTCGCCGCCACCCCCAAAATTGTTGCTTTCATTAAAAGCGCCAATTCCTGGCGCTTTACCCGGCTCTTCCCAATGCCCTGGTGCGGTGGATTTGGAGTGATAGAAAAGGTTAATGAGAGCTGAGTATTGATAGCTTGTCATTAAGATTGATAATGTCAGGCCTCTATGGAACCCGCCCATTATCAATCCTGTGAGTAAATTTAATTGTGCGCCCTGGAATCCATGTTCTGTATGCAACAAGCTTCCCTTCATTCACAATTACTTCCTTACTTACTAACTCTCTTAAACTGCTGGCCCTCACAAAAATCTGGATTCAGGACACAGACGCCCTGCTTCCCTTGCTGCTATTTCTCGTGGAATTTAGGAAAGGGAATAGTGCTCACCACTGGGATAGCCAGAAGCCGTTGGTGCAGGAATTTAGGGAAGCTGCAATCCAGTAATAAGAATGATGAGAATATCTTCATTTTTCTTTTTTTATTAGTGCAAAAAGAATAATAAAATCACATAGCTGAGGGTACGCTGTCCCACACCGCTGGACGCGTTTCGGTAAGAACCTTTCTCAACAGCATATGTTACAGACTGTAAAATCCCCCCATTACTTCTTATATATAATTAAAACCATTCCCAACAAGCACGTGTTACAAATAATTAATTATCATGTCACAGGCAGAAGAAAAAAAAGAACCTGTTTTAGTTGTTATATTAACATAAGCAAACCAACTTAATGAGAGAGAGATATAAACATGAATCATCCTAGATGAAAAAAAATTTTTTTTTCTTTTTTTTCCCCAAAAAAGTACATTTCCTTTTTAAACATTATACATGAGAATGAGTCATGAGATGGAATTAAGTTTGCAGGATGCAAAACATTTAATAGAAGTAAGATAAATCCGTACGAATGGTGATCTAGCATTATGCGACATAATCCAGAATAATTCTCGGGACAGTACTAATCTCTCCCAGTCTCCCCCACGAACAGGTCTGGATATCCTTTCTATGCCTTTCACCCTTAATGTGCGAGTATCCCCCATGGGAATCTCTCTAAAGTATCTGGATAGACCTGATAGGCTCCTATGTAGAACATTAGATTTGGGATTTGCAGCACTGATATGTTCACTCATTCTCTTTTTTAGGGTCCTAATAGTGCAACCCACGTAGTCCTTGCAGCATTGTGTGCATGTTGCCAAGTAAACCAGGTGCATAGTATTGCAATTTATATACGCACAAATGTTATATGTTCAATTTGTGACCCTATTGGTGATTATGTGAGTGAAATCCATATGGTGGCATAGATTACAACAGTTTCCTCCACACTTATAGTTACCTACAGTGGATAACCAAGTGGGATTGTTTTTATAAAACAGTGAAGGGAATAGGATGTTGCCCAGATTCTTAGCCCTCCTAGGGACACATCTATATCCCCGATCCAATATTTTTGATAATATGGGGTCCTGTCTTAAAATTAGAATAAACCTATGCACAAGTTTAACTATACCGTCATAATCTTGGCTATAGCTAGTTGAAAAAGTTAGGATGTCACTTCTCTTATGACATGGTATCTTATTGTCCTGCAAAAGTGAAACCCTGGACCTAATGTTAACCTATTGTAGGGCATATTTCAAACAATGCTATTTTTACCCACGTTTAGCAAGACGATTTTTTATAATTGCTGCTTCTGCGGTGAATGAAGAATCCAGTGAACAGGTGCCCTGATTAATTCACCATAAGGAAGATTACGCACAACATGATGTGGGTGGCAGCTGTTGGCATGCAAGATAGAATTGCCACAAGTGGGCTTACGATACAGTTTTGAATGAATACACCCTGATACCGGATCCACTATTAATTCGATGTCAAGATAGGGGGTGATGTTATCATACTCCATATTGGTGAATTTTATGTTGTAGGGATTGTTATCAATATACCTGAAAAAATCCTGTACGGTATATCCAGTAGGGGGCACATCGACATGATCAGACCAAATGATGACGACATTGTCTATATAACGCCCCCACCAGACAACTTGGTCAAGAAAGGGGTTGCCTTCACAATGTATATAATTCTGCTTCCATACCATCATATAAATGTTGGCAAGCAACGGGGAAAAATTAGCCCCCATCGGACAGCCACACAACTGTTCATAGTATTCGGTGTCAAACTTGAAAAAGTTATTCTTCAGAAGATGTTTGGTGCAGGAGATGATATACTGTTGTAGGTCAGGTGAATATATATTGGACCTAGCCAAAACCTGGGTTAGGGCTGTCAGAGCCATATTGTGGGGAATGCTGGAATACAATGAAATCACATGACATGTGATCCATTTAAGGTATAACCCGGTAACCACTTCATGCTTGACAAACTACTGAGATGTTTGGAATCTTTGATGCTGCCATTGGAATTTAACAATAAAGGTTGTAACTTGTCATCCAACCATTCTGATAACCTCTCATTAATACCACCTATCCCCGCCACTATAGGACGTAAAGGTGGCGGAAAGCATTGTTTATGAACCTTAGGCAGTGCATGAAAAATGGGGCAGGTGGGTTTTTCAACATACAGATATTCAATTGAGTTTATTAGTAATGACTCCCAACTCAACTCCTTCCTTCAGAAGATTTTTCAATTCACCTTGGACACGGGGGATGGGATCAGCCCTTGTTAAATGGTAAGTTGTTGTGTCAGACAGCACGGGGTGACAGTCACATCCCCTTGTCTATGAATTTACCAGATCAGGTTAATACATCCATATTAAATGATTTGAGGGGCTTGTCTGCTTCTACGTGGTCTGGCGGCACTGAGGGTAGGATCCCCAACCCATATTTTTACCCACTATCATCTTGGGTCCCTGTTATGGATCAGTTTCAGCATACATTAGAGAGAGAAATTAAAGTTTTGTTAGATTCACAAACAAATGCTGTGAGGAATCTCGACAGGTCTGAAATGCTTGCTATTTCACATTTGAAAAACAATTCTAATGTTATGGTTCGTCCCGCTGATAAGGGGGGGTCAGTTGTTGTTTTAGACAGCGGATTGTATTACAGGGAGGTTATTAGTATGCTGTCTGACTCATTCTCATGTATAATGTTTTAAAAGGAAATGTACTTTTTTGGGGAAAAAAAAATATTTTTTTTTTCATCTAGGATGATTCATGTTTATATCTCTCTCTCATTAAGTTAGTTTGCTTATGTTAATATAACAACTAAAACAGGTTCTTTTTTTTCTTCTGCCTGTGACATAATAATTAATTATTTGTAACACATGTGCTTGCTGGGAATGGTTTTAATTGTATATAAGTAGTAATGGGGGGATTTTCAGTCTGTAACATATGCTGTTGAGAAAGGTTCTTACCAAAACGTGTCCAGCGGTGTGGGACAGCGTACCCTCAGCTATGTGATTTTTTTATTCTTCTTGCACTAATAAAAAAAGAAAAATTAAGATATCGTCTGGTGCTGAATTCCTCATCTTTCTTATTACTGGATTGCTATTTCTCATGGCTGCTTACATTTCTACCATTCACCGAGACCTGGGAACAGACATGGTGATGGAGTTGTGAATTCAATTTGCACGGTCTCGTGCTGAGCGCTCCAAAACAAAGCTGAGGACTCTGCTGACTGGAAAGTCCTTTTATTGAAAATCCTCCATCCACCACGACATGTTTCGACGGTGTAGTACCGTCTTTCTCAAGTGGAATGGAGGTACTAAGACAATTAAAACCATATATAGAGCAAAAAAGTGTTTCATTGGATAACAATTATCTCAGAAAACTCCTCTTCTTTAACCTTTTGTGTCTCACACCCGAGGGTACTATAAAATGTTCCCATGAAACTACTTCTACATTAAATAATTAAGATGTTCAATCATCATATACTATCCCAAAACTCATAATAACATAAAAAAATTTATGTTATTATGAGTTTTGGGATAGTATATGATGATTAAACATCTTAATTATTTAATGTAGTAGTTTCATGGGAACATTTTATACTACCCTCGGGTGTGAGACACAAAAGGTTAAAGAAGAGGGAGTTTTCTGAGATAATTGTTATCCAATGAAACACTTTTTTGCTCTATATATGGTTTTAATTGTCTTAGTACCTCCATTCCACTTGAGAAAGACGGTACTACACCGTCTAAACATGTTGTGGCGGATGGAGGATTTTCAATAAAAGGACTTTCCAGTCAGCAGAGTCCTCAGCTTTGTTTTGGAGCGCTCAGCACGAGACCGTGCAAATTGAATTCACATATCCTATCTTATTGAAGAGCATGGCTGGAGCAGCTCGCAGAGACTTGAGGACCTGCAGACTTAGAACTTGAACCAGGAGAAAGGAGACCCCGACTACTTTCTAAATCTACACCATTGTTGTGCGGGGATTGCACAACAGGAATAGGTTAGTGATTACTTAATTGAATCTTCCCACTTGGTAATAATGGTAATGCACTAGTGCGCCCCCTATATTTCTTTTGTCTTTCACATGTATGGTGGTGGAGTTGGCTTAGTCCTGTCCCCACAATGTACTTTCCAGGTCATCCCTCCAGCCCCACCACTCTCATTCCCCTCTTTTGAAGTCCACACAATTAGGATCTTTCATCTCCTCCCCCTCAGAGTAGTGGTTGTATAGCGCCCTGCAGGTTCACCCACCCACTTCCTCGATCATTTCTCTGCGTCATGTCCTCTGAATTACCAACCTTTATTGTGGGAATCTTTAACATTCCCATAAACAGTCCAATCTCCTCATCTGTATCCCAGCTCCTATCCCTAACCACCTCTCTTGGCCTCTCTCAGCTCTCAACCTCTGAGACACAAAAGACGGTAATACCCTTGACCTAGTCTTTACCTGGCTCTGCTCAATCTCCTCCTTAGATAACTCACCTCTACCTCTCTCTGACCACAACATTCTCTCCTTCACACTCACAATCCCTTGCCCATCGACAGCACACTCCTACCTTTCACACATCCAGAAATCAACAAGCCATTAACCCTCATACACTCACAGACTCTCTATTCTCATCACTGTCCCCAATCTTCTCCTTCTCCTGTCCTGATCTGGCTATGAATCACTATAATTACATTCTCAGAAGCACCCTGGACCAAGTAGCGCCCCTCACCCTCAGAACCTCCAAACATTGAATAAAACAGCCTTGGCCCTCATCATAAACTCGATTTCTTCAACGATGCTCTAGGAGTGGTGAACAACTATGGAGGAAAACTGGCTCACCAGAAAACTTTATCCATTATAAATTCATGTTAAAAACATACAACTCGGGGGCGTGGCCTGGCCATGGGAGAGGGTAGACACTGAACCTGGTGCTCCTGATCCCCGGCTGCAGAAAAGCCTTATAACCCTATCACAACTGAGGCTACATTTGCCCTATGTCGACAAAAAGACGGTCTAACCATCCTGCTACCCCCACAGGGCCCCCGGTCCGACGCTCCACCACCATAACAAGATATTTGAGGAGCTCCGACCGGAGACAACAGGACGGAGCCGTGACTAAGATGGCGGATCCCTCCCCCCGACTCAGAGACTCTGTAGACATGGCGGGAGGACGAGGAACTGGCGCTCAAGTGCAGGCTCTGATCCCCATGATGACCCAGCAGCTGCCGGTACTAAAAGAGAAGAGCGGAGCCTGGGCAACGGCGGCGGGAGCCGCAGACGAGGCGGTGGTGTATGAGGCATGCGACACTACGGTGAGAGAAGGTATGAGAGCGGCACTAAAACAGGCGGGAAACGCTGCGGTGGTCCCGCAACTTCCCCTGGAGCTCGGAAGAGACAGAAGCCAGACCACAGCACTGTGTGTCGCTGAAGAAGCTGCATTGAGAGGTGAGGCAGTGTAGGAGTGGAGGTGCCTCATAACAATCCCCCTCAGCCTGGGTCCTGGAGTAGTGGAGGGGGTCAGGGGATGAATCTAGAACAGAACTTATCTACCCTATCTAATATAGAAGGATACCAAGCAAGACAGCGCAACAGATCCCTGATGGAGGAAGGGGCTATACATACAATGCACTATAATACAATATCCCAACCTAATTCAGGCTCTGACCCTAGCAGACAAGCCTATCAAGCACCCTCAAAGACACTGCTGATTGAACGCACTCCAGTGACTAATAATGTGACACCCATAGGGGTCCCCCTTTATGGCAATGTGGAGATTATCCCGGAGGAGAGAGGAGGCTCGGGGCCGATCTTTTGTTTAGGGTCCGTGGCTCCAAGTCCCATGCCCGCGGATACTCTAAGGGACTACCATACCCCTGGAGAGGAGATGTGGGATGCCTTTAGAGCTCGTATCTCCAATATCCCCACTAAAGAAGAGCTGGAGGACTTTGTCTCCAGGCTGGAATCCTCATTTAAAAAAGAAACGGGGGTGCTGAGGGGGGAGGTCTCTACCCTATCATCTAGAGTTTCCCATACTGATT
Organism: Allobates femoralis; assembly: GCA_033576535.1. Taxonomy (NCBI): domain Eukaryota; kingdom Metazoa; phylum Chordata; class Amphibia; order Anura; family Aromobatidae; genus Allobates; species Allobates femoralis. Next base: position 229,652,079 of record JARQOC010000007.1, on the reverse strand, counting down.
CCAACATGGAAAGACTTACACAGAGGGTCCAGTTTTTAGAAGATCAGTTGGCGGCTCAGACCTCCAAATACGAGAGCTTTTGGGACTCCATGGAAGACCTAGAGAATCGTGAACGACGACAGAATATTAGAGTACGAGGCCTTCCTGAATCGGTCCGACCCGAGGAGCTAAATTCTACTCTACAAAATCTTTTCAATACCATCAGGAATTCTCCTCCTGAAACGGATATAGAATTTGACCGGGCTCATAGATCGCTCGGTCCACCCCCGCCGGAAGGAGAGAGACCAAGAGATGTCATCTGTCGCCTCCATAGATTTCAAGTCAAAGAAGGAGAAGAGACGAAATTAGCTATCAAGGTTTCCAACTGCAGTTGACGGCAGACCTATCTAGACGCACCCTCCAAAAGAGACGTGCACTTCGACCCCTTCTGGATCTCCTGAGAGAAGCCCAAATCCCGTACTCCTGGGGGTACCCGTTCCGCTTACAAGTCAGGAGAGGAAATCAGAGAGCTTTCCTATCCCATCCTAGGGAGCTTCAGGAGTTCTTGACCCTACTAGACCTCACGGATCCGGGCCTTCAATTCCCAGACTGGCCGAGCTCCCAGAGTCCCGGTTTTTCTCCAATGCCACCACACACACAAAGACCTCAGCGTAGAAGGGGATGGAGTGGGGGTCGAAGACGGAGACGGAGAAACAGTTGGGTCGATAGAGAAGAAGAAGGATGAGTCTCTCGCCCACTGTTCTTTGGCTTGTCTTGATACTTGTTCTTTGATCCCCTTTGGTCATAATATATGTCTTCTGATATATAACCGAAAAATTTCTAGGGCCCTTCTGTTAGCGCTCTAAAAGAGACCTTTTCCAATACAGTTATTAACATTTTAAAGTATGATGTTCGTGTTTAATCTCTACGGCCCCCTTTTTTTTTATATAGGGGTTCCTCCCTTGGGTTTTCTCCTCTTGTCCTGCTTTCCCTCCTATTTTCCCTGCCCCCCCCCTCCCCTCTCACCCACCTCCCTTCCTCCTTCCCTTCTTTTTTTATCCTTACTAGGTTAGTTTAGCATAAAATAATGCTCTAAAGCTTCTTTAACTGCATAATATGGTACATACTTAATAATGGTATTGTCCGGCTGAAGTTATCCGAGATTATAGTATATATTTTTTCTGGCTCCCTATGAAGGGGTTTCAAGTACAATTAATCTATCAGTTCCTTAGGTCTTTTATAACATGTCGTATCCCCTTGTGCCCCACTAGACGCTTCACTTTCACACGCCGAGACATGGGGGCTTTCAATGTAAGTCCTTGTTAGGTTGTGATAACAGCGTAATATAATATGCTCAATTAGGTTTTTCTCCCGGGGTGGGGATTTTCTATGTTCTTTTATTGAATATACTTATTCATATAACACTTAATTAGTGATTATTTTGCCAATTTTTAGACTTGGTGTCTCTCCCCTTCCCCGAGGGAAAGGTCTGTCTCCAACTAGGGTACTACACTCTGTCTATGAGTGTAGGATTTCTATACAAGTTTATACCCCATAATATTCAAATTATAATTGTTTTACTATTGTTTTACTATACTCTCACTATACCCACCCAGGGTGGTTTCCCCTTGCCTCCCTCTTTTTCTTTTTCCCCTCTCAATCTTAGTTACTTGAAAGAAAGATTTCTTCGTAACCTAAAATTTGGTTCGATCTGATTATCCTAAATAATGGGTTCTTTCAAAGTGGGTTCACTTAATGTAAGAGGTTTCAACACGCCTCAAAAGAGAACGCAAGTACTATCAGACATGCATAGGCAAGGAGTACATGTCATACTCCTTCAAGAAACTCACTTTAAATCTAACCATGTACCAACTATTGGGGGCAAATATTTCAATCGGTGGACGCATAGTACGAATCCCGACTCTAGAACAATGTAATGTCCGTGAGGAAGGCGCCGGTTGTGGCGCTGAAACGCGTAGGAGAGAGGAGGAAATAAAGGATGGAATAACTTCTGACTCTTTGGTGAGTTTATTTATACCACAGCAGCGCGGACCGTGACACACCAGCACTCCCATCATTGTCTTGGACTCTAGAACAAAAGGAGTATCGATCGCGATCCACAAAAGTATGAACATTTCAATAGTTGACTCGGTGATAGATAAGGGGGGCCGATATATATTGCTGAGAAAATGATGACAATTGTAAATTGGTACCTCCCAAACAGAGAACAAACCAGGGTATGCAGATCTCTCCTGGTAAAACTAGCTGAGTTCGCGGAGGGGCAAGTCATTGTTGGAGGTGACTTTAACTTTATTTTTGACCCCACAGCGGACTCCACTTCTGGTCGGGGAGCGGTCCCGCGAAGGCGAGTGAAGGCATTGCAGAAACTCCTCCTCAAGCTTCAGCTGACTGATGTGTGGAGAGTCCTCAACCCGAGTGGTAGGGATTTTACCTTCTTTTCTAGGACCCACAGCTCTTATAGCAGAATCGACCTATTTTTCGTCAGCCACGGAATTCTGTCGTGGCAGCTTGTGGCCACGATAGGTAATATTCTCCTATCTGACCATAGCCCTATTTACTTATCCTTGAAAGTCCCCGGTCTATCGGAGAGAAAAGGATCTTGGAGACTAAACAGCAACCTTTTACAGGATGCGGCCTGTCTGGAGGTTTTGAAATTGGATATAGCCACCTTTGTACAATCGCATGAGTTAGATGTTACGTCCCAATCTTTTAAATGGGAGGCTCTAAAGTGCGTCTTGAGAGGCACATTAATCAAACACGGGGCCAGACTGAAAAGAGTTTGGAACGATAAAATTAACGAACTGATGACTCAAATCACGATCTTGGAGTCTAGACACATAAGAGTAAATTCCCACGACATACTGCTTGAACTTTCCACCAAACGTATTGAATTAAAGAGTATTCTTGATAGGCAATTCCTGAGAGAAAGAGAGCGTACAGCAGGATTTTTTTTATAAAAAAGCTAATGTTGGCGGCCGACCAATGGCAAGATTGCTACATCCAAGGATGGGACACACTTTTATACCTTCCATTAAGACAGGGACAAGAAAAACAGTCCACAACAATGAGGAGATTACTGGAGTTTTTCAAAGTTTTTATAAAGATCTTTATAATTTAAAAGGGAAGTTCTCAGATATGGACCCTTCCGAACTAAAAACCAAAATTAGGAAATATATCGAAAAGATAGCTGTCCCATCTTTGTCAGAACCCGGTCTGTCAGGTCTGGCAAAAGACATATCTGCAGAAGAGTTGTCAGAGATAATCAAAGCCACCCCTACCTCTAAATGCGCTGGACCGGACGGTTTCTTGCCCATCTTTTATAAATCATTATCAGATAGCCTGCTGCCCCAAATGCTAATGACTTTCAACTCGGTTATGGACGGAGACTGTTTTGCTCCCCAGGCTCTGGAAGCACATATTTGTGTGATCCCGAAACCTAATAAGGACCCTTTATTAGCGGCAAGCTATAGACCGATTTCTCTAATAAATGTAGATGTTAAGATCTTTGCAAAAATCCTTGCAGACAGACTATCTAAGATTCTACCCTCTATCATTAACTTGGACCAGGTGGGCTTTGTCAAGGGCCGAGAGGCGCGGGACAATATCATTAGATCTCTTTTAATTATAGATAGGGCTAAGATATGGAAGTCCCCTCTTTGTCTTCTGTCGGTTGATGCAGAAAAGGCCTTTCACAGAGTCCACTGGGGGTTCTTGCGAGAGGCTCTAGAACACATTGGACTACAACAAAAGTTTTTGAATGGAATTTTGTCCCTATACTCGAGTCCCTCGGCTAGGGTTAGAGTTAACGGATCTTTGTCGGATCCTTTCTGTATCCGAAATGGGACCCGTCAGGGATGTCCATTATCCCCCTTGTTATACGTCATAATAATAGAGCATCTGGCTAAAGCTATCAGAGATAATGAGGATATCAAGGGATTTCAAGTGGGCGACTCTGTTCAGAAGACAGCCCTGTTCGCGGACGACGTTCTTCTTTATATCTCCCAGCCTATTACCTCTTTCCCGGTCCCGTTACGGGAGTTTCATACGTTTGGGTCATTGACCAATTTTAAGGTAAATTACTCCAAAACAGAGGCAATGAATATTTCCCTTCCCCCGTCGGTGGTGGCCTCCCTGATGTCGGCCTTTCCTTTTTGCTGGAAACAGGGACAGATATCTTATTTAGGTGTAAACCTCCCCGAAGACATTCGAAGCCTTTTCACTCTGAACCATTCAGTCATTTTAGACAAAATAGTGACCCTCTTGAATTCCTATAGGATTTTGAAACATTCCTGGCTGGGCAGAATACATGCCATTAAAATGGATATTTTGCCGAGGTTCCTATATATATTTCAATCAGTACCCATCTGGCCGCAAAGGTCCTTTTTTTACTAAAATTCGATCTTTGCTCTCGGGCTTCATTTGGGGGGGAAGGAAACCAAGGGTGAGTTTTGAGACCCTGTCGGCGCCTCGCCAATACGGAGGAGTGGGTCTCCCAGACCTTCACAAATATTGCCAAGCTGCCATCCTGGTTAGACTTTTGGATTGGAACTACAGGGAAGACTCTAAGAAATGGGTCCAGATTGAACAAGATGGGTTAGACATTCCCCTCAGATACCTACAATGGATCCCTAGTCATTTCATTACAGATCACGAGAAGATTGGGTTCCTTACTTCCGAAACGTTAAAGGCTTGGAAGTCCTTGGTGGCAGGGAATCCAGATCCTCAGACTATGAGTCCACTGACTCCCATTTTTCGCAATCCAGCTTTCTCCCCTGGCTTGCATAGACAATACTTTTTGGGTTGGCGTTTCAACGAAGATACTCGCATTGGGAATATCCTACAACAAGGTGAGCTTCCCACATTTAACGTTCTTCAAAGTAATACCGCCGACACTAAACTAAACTGGTGGGAATATCTTCAGCTACGTTCTTTTCTAAAAACGGTGAAATTATCTGGGGGCCCTGAACTTCGTCTCTCACCCTTGGAGGCTATCTTTTCCTGTGAGAACCCGCCTGATAGAGGTATTTCAGTTATTTACCAAATCCTGTCATCGAGGGATATTAATGTCAAACACAAATATCAGATTAGCTGGAGAGAGAATTGGGTAGACCCATCTCCTTGGAAGAATGGAAAAGGTGCTTTCTCATGATGCACAAATTGCCTGGCTCATGTGAAGCTCAAGAAAGGAGCTATAAAATACTGTTTAGATGGTATATCACTCTAGACAGGCTGCATAAATTCTCCTCTGCTGCATCAGGGCTCTGCTGGAGATGTGGATCCGAAGAGGGTACGATGCTTCATATTTGGTGGGACTGCTCCTTGATCAGAAGTTTCTGGGAGAAGGTCTTTCGGAATTATAGGCTGGTTACAGGTAAACAAATTCTGGAAACTCCTGAATTGGCCTTGCTCTCTTTGTTACCTGGTTCGGTGAGGGCCCAAAAGAAAGATATTTTGAGATTCTGCCTTTCGGCTGCCAGAGCAGTGATTCCTCGGCACTGGAAGAATGCAGACCCCCCTTCCATCAGCGAATGGTTTTCGGAGATGGAACTGTATTATAGAATGGAAGAGATGGCGGCTGGTCTGTCTCAGACTCTGTCCTCTTTCTCCGTCATTTGGTCAGAATGGATCATTTTTAAGGACTCCAATGATTATGATCTGTTGCTTTCTTAAATGATGTTTGGTCCTTTCTCCCAAGCCTTCCCTAGTAAGCCATACATTGGACTCTCCTTTGACCCAAGGACAGCTATAGGATTTCAGTAACTGGTCTGTTCTTTCTTTCTTTTTCCTTCTCTTTCCTTTCTACCCCTCCTCCCCCCCCCCGGGCGGTTTTTGGTTCTTGGTCTATGGTCTTGTCGGTGTTTCGCAAGACCATTAACTGACCCCCTTTTGTTAAAATAAGAAACATATACATAAATAAATTTAAAAAAAAAAAAATGTTTCTTTTAATTATAACCACCTAATCTGAATTATATATTTTCTGAGAATGTCTGTTTATGCATTCTTTTGTTTTATTGCCAAGACACTCTTAACTTTTCTATGAATATAGGATTAATGACAAAACATACTATGTACTTAAACTCGAGGATGGTGTCTTGTACTTCATAACACTAAGGTGTTTTTGACTTTTGAAGATTCTTTATTTGTTATGTAAACGATTTATATCTTTGTTCAATAAAAACATATTTACCCAAAAAAAAAAAAACATTCAACTCTGCCCTTCACTTTGCGAAACAAACCTACTTCATCACCCAGGATCTCCTAACTATCCAACAATCCAAAAAAACTCTTTGATACCTTTCACTCTCTCCTCAGTCCTACAGTGCAGGCCCCTATCATTGACCTTTGGCTGATGATCTGGCTTCTTACTTTATAGAGAAAATAGACAACATCCGCCAGTAAATCAGCTCCCAGCCTCCAAGCGCTGCTACTCCCATTCTTCCCCACATTTCCTCCGCCTCATTCTTCATATTTGACCCAGTTACAGAAGGAGGAGTCTCCAGGCTCCTCTCTTCCTCTGGTCCCACTACATGCACCACTGACCCCATTTCCTTACACCTACTCCAGTCCCTCTCTCCGGTCGTCACTAGTCACCTAACCGAAATCTTCAATCTCTCCCTCTCTTCTGGTATATTACCCTCCTCCTTCAAACATTCTATCATTACTCTATTATTAAAGAAAACTTCTCTTGACTCATCCTGCAGAAATAACTGCAGACCAGTCTCCAATCTCCCCTTCATCTCTAAACTCCTGGAGCGCCTAGTCTACACTCGCCTCACCTGTTACCTCTCCACTCACTCTCTTCTAGATCCATTACAGTCTGGTTTCCACCCCTACACTCTACAGAAATTGCCCTCATCAAAGTGACCAATGACCTGATAGCAAAACGTAATGGTGAACACTCTCTGCTTATTCTTCTTGACCTCTCTGCAGCTTTTGACACTGTTGACCACCATTTCCTACTCTGTATGCTGTACTCCATCGGCATAAAGGACACCGCTCTCTCCTGGTTCTCTCCCTGTCTTTCTGACCGTTCTTTCAGTGTATCATTCACTGGTTCCACTTCCTCTCCTCTTCCTCTCACTAATTGGGTCCCTCAGGGTTCTGTCCTTGGCCGTCTTCTCTTCTCTCTCTACATGGCCCGATTGAACACACCATCAGCAGATTTGGCTCCTAGTACCATCTCTATGCTGATGACACACAATTAAACACTTCAGCCACTGACATTACCTCTGATTTATTACAAAACACCAATGACTGTCTAGGTGCAGTTTCCAACATCATGTCTGCTTTCTATTTGAAACTCAACCTTTTCAAAACTGAACTTCTTCTGCTCCCACCCTCCACTAACCTCCCTAAACCTGATATCTCTCTCTCTCAGTGTGAGGCACCACGATAAAGCCTAGGCAGCAGGATCACTTTCTGGGTGTTGTGTTTGGCACCGATCTCTCCTTCACCTCCTATATACAATCTCTCATCCACTCTTGCCGCTTGCACCTACAGAACATCTCTAGAGTCCGCCCCTTTCTCTCCATGGAAACAACAATACCCTCACCGAGGCCCTAATCCAGGGGTCTCAAACTCCAGGCCTCGAGGGCCGCACACAGTCCAGGTTTTCAGGATTTCCTTAGAATTTGACAGTTGGTCACTTGATTACCAACTGTCAAAACCTATGGAAATCCTGAAAACCTGCACTGTGTGCGGCCCTCGAGGTCTGGAGTTTGAGACCCCTGCCCTAATCCATTCCCACCTTGATTACTGCAATTCTCTATTAATTGGTCTCTCCCTCTCTAAACTTTCCCCTCTCCAGTCTATCATTAATGCAGCAGCCGGGATCACCCATCTGGCCAATCGTTACTCAGATGCTTCCGCTCTGTGCCAGTCACTGAACAGCCTGCTCGTACACTACATGCTCCATTTCAAACTGCTTGTTCTCACCCACAAAGCTCTTCACAGTCCAGCACCTCCTTACATCTCCTCCCTCATCTCTTTCTATCATCCCACCCGTTCTCTATGTTCTAAAAATGACCTTCGACTAACATAATCCGATCCTCATACTCCCGGCTCCAAGACTTCTCCCGAGCTGCGCCAATTCTCTGGAATACTCTACCCCAAGAAATCAGGACTATCCACAACTTGCATAGCTTTAGACACTCCCTACATCACATCTTTGTAAGGCGGCCTATCATGCTCCTAAATAAAAGTCCTTTGTACTGTATATAGCCCATTCACTATCTCTCTGGACATAACTCTTCTTCAAACTCCACCAAATACAAAAGCTCTACACAGATTGTCTAGTGACCATTCATGTAACTTTATTTCTATCCCCCACTTCCTCAAGATCCCTGAACCATCACTGTAATAAGCCCCTGTACTTTGTGTAACCCCTATTTTGTTGTAGATTGTAAGCACTTTTGAGCAGGGTCACCTTTATTTTTGCTTTAATTATAGTATCTTACTTTTTACATTGATTCTATGCTTATTGTATCTAAATACTGCACTGTATCTTTTACATTGTTTCTCTGCTTTAATTATTGTACTTTTTACATTGATTCTCTGCTTAGTGTATTGGATTTTTTACATTGATTCTCTACTTTAATTACTTAAACTGTATTATATATTTTTTATCGTTGCCTATGACCGTTTGTATATGAACCACTGTATTGTAAAGCGCTGCAGAATATGTTGGCACTATATTAATAAAGAATTATTATTATTAAATAGTTAAAAAACACAGACAGAGAAATTTATTATTTGAAATAAATCACAGAAAAAAATCCTTTATTTTAAATAAATCAAAGACCACCTTCATTTTCCAATTTACTATTACCTTATACATACCCCTCTGAGCATAATCTACAACGATGGTCCCACTGAGCATACGAGCCTCAATCTGCTCCATCCAGACTTTGCAGTGGGAAACATGCATCCTCTCCCAGAAGACTCTGCGATCACACTGAGTGCCTCGAGGAGTGGTGACATCACTCATTGAGTCACTGATGGCCCACAGCAATGAACTCAAGTGACCTCGCTGCCAATACAGACCGCCAGCTGTAAGCGGGTTGATGTGTGAAAATTCATCTGAGGTCAGAGCTCAGCCACATCGCTCTAGCTGATCTCAGATGAATCAGACTGTGCCATCACCCCACTCACAGCCCGCTGGCAGTTTCAGTTCCCGCCGTGATCGGGCGACGCAGAGGATTATCGTATATGGCTTTTTTGGGACTGATAAAGATGGGAAAACGGTTTACGATTGTGTCCCGCCGGTTGCAATGTGTTCAACTTATAGATCCAATAAGTCTTTCTCTTTTTTAAAATATCAAATCTATTATATAGTATATATTCTGGAATGTGATCTATAGGAGTCACTTGTAAGGATACATTACCACGATGTACCTCAGTACAGTGACGAGATAATCCTTGTTTCATAAATCCCTTTCTAATATTATGTCTGTGCGAATTTACTCTTTTGTGGAGAGGCTGGGAAGTTCTCCCCACATATTGTCTTCCACAATCACACTGTATTAAATACACCACATAACTAGTTACACATGTTAATCTGTGCCCAATTTTATACCGTTTATCTTTGTCTTTGTCACTAAAGGATTGGAAGAAGTCTATGCTGTTGCTTATAGAAGCACAACAAAGACAACCCCTTCTCCCACACCGAAAAGAACCGTTACGTTCATTTGGTTTCTCAAAGGACCTTACTGTATTAATCTGCGTTCTTTCCCTCAATCTAATTGGTGCTAAAACATTCTTAACAGTGGGCGCTCTTCTATATACAATTCTAGGTTTTTCCGGAACAGTTTTGTTCAAAACAGGGTCATTCAATATTACTCACCAATGTTTCTCCAAAATATATCTTATTCGGTTATTCTCTGTTGAAAAGGTGGTAATGAAATTTGTCTCAAAAATTCTTTTATTATTTACCTTATCACTTCCTTCCTTGATAAGATCTTTTTGTGACAAGTCCTTTACAGCTTTATATGCTCTTTTAACCAGCTTTTGTGGGTAATTCCTCTCCAAAAATTTTTCTTGGGAGTATCTTGCCCTGTTCTTTAAAATCCTTATCAGAAGTATAATTCCTCCTTATCCTCATGTATTGGTTTTGGGGTATATTCCTCAACCATGGTTTAAAATGTCCACTATCAAAGTGGACATATCCATTAGCATCCACCGTTTTGAAGGTTTTTAGTTCTGATCTTTTTAGTTTCGTCTATAAAAATACACAGATCTAGAAAAGTTATACTTTCTTTATCTAATGTTGGGGTGAGCTCAATTCACCAACTGTTACCAGTTATTATTTCAAGAAACTTATTCACATCATTATTCACATTTGACTAATAAAATAGGTGTGAAAAAAACTGCTACTCTTGAAGTTCTGGAATTGTTTAAAATTTAGTTGCTATGATTTTAACCCCTTCATGACCCGGGAATTTTTCGTTTTTCATTTTCGTTTTTGCTCCCCTGCTTCCAAGAGCCATAACTTTTTTATTTTTCTGTCAATATAGACATGCGACGGCTAGTTTTTTGTGGGACGAGTTGTACTTTCAGATGCAATCATTTATTTTACCATATAGTGTACAAGGAAATTGCAACAACATTCCAAGTGCGGTGAAATTGCAAAAAAAGTGCAATCACACGTTTGTTTTTTGTGTTTTTTAGCTGCCATGTTCACTATATGGTAAAACTGACTTGACGGTGTGATGCCTCAGGTCCGTACGAGTTCTAGATACCAAACATGTATATCTTTACTGGTATCTAAGTGGTGAAAGAAAATTCAGAAGTTTGGAAAAAAAAAAACACACTTTTTGCGTCATATTTTGCGACCCGTAACGTTCTCATTTTTCGGGATCTGAGGCTGGGGCTCATTTTTTTGCGTCTTGAGCTGAACTTTCTAATGATACCATTTTTGGGTGGATACGTCATTTTATCACCCATTATCGCATTTTATAGCAATGTTGCGGCGACTAACAAAGCGTAATTTTGGCGTTTGGCGATATTATCGCGGGATCTCCGATGCAGGTGGGGAACGGAGCGTTCCCCGCCGTGGCCGCCTTGGATCCTGCTCTCAGTGACTGACAGCGGGGTCATAGGGTTTAACAGCACCGATCAGATCCTGGATCCAATCGGTGCTGTTACCCTCACATCACAGCTGATGAGATCAGCTGAGATGTCGGGGCTTTGATGTGAGCTCCGCGCCGGAGCTCACATCAAACACCCGGACACGGCCCATGACGTCCTCCTACGTCATAAGTCATGAAGGGGTTGACTAAATTTTTCCTCTATACTCTAAAATCACTTAACAAGTAATGCAAAGTAATCTTCCAAAATACCAAATATGACAACAGGCCACAATATTACTATGGTGTGTAGAGATGTCAAATTTTGCTAGTACAACAGCTGCACCCAAAAATGTTTGTGAAAGGCGCATTTTGTGAGCTAGACAGTTGAAGTTGTTTCACTTTTGGTTACTTTTTAAAAGTAAACTGACTGAATAAGAAATACGAAAACTCTGTAAAGTTGATTTTGATAAAAAAAATACTTCCGGTGACAGACACTGAAATCAGATTTTTTTTCCACAAGGACATAATTGTGCTGGATTGCTGTTTTCCTGTGCATGAAGAATGAAAAAAGTGTAATTCAAATGCATTAGGACTGCTTCCATCTATTCTATAAAACCATGTGATCAGTCACAGGAGCATTGTTAGCTCCCCCTCTTTCCCCATTCCCTATCAATTGAATTTCTGAATTATTTGAAAACTACTATACTAAACTAGTTTAGTTATACCATGTGATGCTATAGCTGCGAGATAATATGGGAGGCATGTACTGTTGCATTTGAGGTCGTGTGTGCATTCTCTGGGAGATGCAATTTTCTGCTTTTTGTAAAACGCCAGTGGGAATTTTATTGACAATTCAAGCAAATTGAAGCATACATTGAATGAATTGGCCACGTTTAGGGTACTGCCTAAAATTCAACAAAAAAAACAATTTTGATTGAATCAGTTCACTCATCTCTAGGTTTCTTCCACTTACCTCTCTATGGCAATTCCTGCTTCCACATTTTTCATTCTATGTTTCATATAATAAAAAGAATTCAAATCTGAGCAATGTGCCTGTGCTTAGTAATAAAAGCCACAGCAGTGTACTTGTAGTGACTTTATTATTTTGACTGACTTGTGCTTTGATTTTCAATAAAGGACAATTTTAGAATAAACCACATGACATGACTTACCGTAAACATTTAACTCAATGCTTTGCTCCACTTCTCCTGCAGCATTTGTTGCCACACATGTGTATGTCCCATCATCTTCTAGTAAAGCGCTTTTGAAATGAAGAATGCGGCCAAAAGACGCCACCTGTAAAAATATAATAGCCATGCCTTATCTTACGTGTACCTCATTGTGTATTATTTATACTGTGATGATGTGCTAATAAAACATTATAATATCAGTTGTTCTTTTTTCAACCACTGGTCATTTTTGTCTTTTAAAGGGATATTACAGGGAGATAAAATGTATTTCAATCTACATTCTGTCTAAAATTAGAAAGGTTGATATGCTACCGCATTTCTTCTGCTTTTACAACTACCTAGGCTGGCTTCACACTGCAGTTTTTTCCCTGATCAGGTTCGATCAGGTTTGTCCGTCAAAACCAGGAGAGGAACCAGGAGAGGAACTTGCAGAGAAGAACTATAATTGAAAGATTGACACCTGTTCTGGGTTTTGAAGACACTCCTGGTTTTGACACACATACCTGATCGAACCTAATCAGGGGAAAAAACTGCAGTGTGAAGCCAGCCTTAGGCTGGCTTCACACTAGAGATGAGCCACCACCCTAGTGTTCGAATTCGATTCGATTCGTTGAATTGGGGGGGTGTTTGTCAAATATTCGTCGAATGTTCATCGAACACAGTCGAACACTGTCGAACACCATTGAAAACAATGGCAGGCAAACACAAACACATAAAAACACATAGAATACAAAAAGAAAACACCTTCTAAGGCAGGGGTCCCAACCACCGGTTTGCCGGCGTGCTGCCGGCTTCCCCGCCCCCCCTATGACATCCCGCCCACCGTACCCCTCACCTACAGCACTACGCTGCTGAGCTGAGGTCTTTGCCTCAGCTGCGTGTGTAGATGTAAAAGGGGAGCTGTCGTACATGTGCTTCGCTCGTACAACTAAGCAGCTGAGGCAGAGACGTGGCCGGAGTATTTTCATGTCTTGCGCTATTTGCAAGAGCATCATGTGACGTGGGCTTACGCGTCATGTGATGCGCTTGGAAATAGCGCTTGATATGAAAATACTCCAGCCACGTCTCTGCCTCAGCTGCTTAGTTGTACTGCTAGCAGGGGAGGTGAGTGTCAACTGAAGAGCCTCTCTTTGTGTGTGTGTTGACAATTACTGTGTGTGGGGGGGGTTATACAAGGGGCAATGTCCATGTGTGGGAGATATTCAGGGGTCAGTGTGTGTGTGTGTGTGTGTGAGTGGGGGGGTTATACAAGGGGCAATGACTGTGTGTGATGGGTATTCAGGGGTCAGTGTCTGTGTGGGGGGTTATACAAGGGGCAATAACTGTGTGGGGGGGGTATTCAGTGGTCCGTGTGTGTGTGTGTGGGGGGGGGGTTATACAAGGGGCAATGACTGTATGAGAGGGGTATTCAGGGGTCAGTGTGTGTGAGGGGTTATGCAAGGGGCATCTTCTGTGTGTGGGGAGTATTCAGGGGTCAGTGGGGTGTGTGGGGGGTTATACAAGGGGCAATGACTGTTTGGTGGGGGGTATTCAGGGGTCAGTGTGTGTATGTGTGGGGGGGTTATACAAGGGACAATGACTGTGTGTGGAGAATATTCAGGGGTCAGTGTGTGTGAGGGGTTATGCAAGGGGCAACGTCTGTGTGTGGGGAGTATTCAGGGGTCAGTGTATGTGTGGGGGATTGTACAGGGGGCAGTATGTCTGTGTGGGGATTATACAAGGGGCAATGTGTGTGTGGGGGGGGTTATACAGGGGGCAGTGTGTGTGGGGGGGAGAATTTATGCTATATGGAGGGATATGACACTGGATTAAATTATGATGAGCTGTAATGCTGCATTATATTATATGGATGCATATGAGGTTGCATTATACTTTATGGAGGGCTGTGATGCTGCATTATACTATATGGAGGGATGTGAGGCTGCATTATATTATATGGATGGCTATAAGGTTACATTATACTTTATGGAGGGCTGTGACACTGCATTATACAATATGGAGAGCTGTGACGCTGCATTATACTATATGAAGGGCTGTGAGGCTGCATTATATTATATGGAGAGCTGGCCTCTGCATTATACTATATGGAGGGCTGTTAGGGGATATTGTGGACTGCATGGGGTTGATGGGGATATTGTGGGCTGCAAGGGAATGATGGGGATATTGTGGGCTGCAAGGGGATGATGGGGATACCATATTGGGGATGGAAAAATAAGACATCCACTGCAAATAAGATGTAACGCATCTTTCGGGGAAACAGGGTACTAAGCCCCACCACTTCTTCATAGCCCCACCATAGCTTCATAGCCCCACCCCATAAGTTCAAAGCCCCGCCCCACCGGGCCCCGGAAAAATGGTCTTGCATGAAGCCAGTCCCCGGTGCAAAAAAGATTGGGGATCCCTGTTCTAACGTGTCCAAAAGGTGACAAGCTACTCAGAAGATACAACAAACACATGGAAAAGTGACAAGACCATATACAAATGCGAAAAGAAAAGAGAGTATGATGAGTAAAAGGAGGAGGAGACACAGATATAGGCATGTCATGCCCTTCTAAAATCCGGTTTTACTCCAGTATTTGTACGGCTTCGTGCACACGGTGAGTATTTGGTGAGTTTACTTCAGTATCTGTAAGGCCTTGTACACACGATGAGTATTTGGTGAGGTTTTTCCTCAGTATTTGTAAGGCCTCATGCACACGATGAGTATTTGGTGAGTTTTTTCCTCAGTATTTGTAAGGCCTCATGCATAGGATGAGTATTTGGTGAGTTTTTTCCTCAGTATTTGTAAGGCTTTGTGCATACAATGAGTATTTGGTGAGGTTTTTACCTCAGTATCTGTAAGGCCTCGTGCAAACACTGAGCATTGTGTCACATTTAGGGGACTACAACAAGAGTCTCCATTTTTTCCAAAAAAGTGGGCACAGACACCACTTAAGTGGCATCAATTGCCCCACAGTTGCAAACTTAAAATGGTGACTTGAATGCAAAAATCCACAAGCCTTTAGTCTCCCCAGGATGACAAAGGGGTAGAAAAGTCCTTGCGGATCCATGCCTTGTGCATCTTTTTTTTTAAACCAGTTGTTTTTTATTGAAACTTTTTCACATATATACATGAACTAGATGGCAGCCCGATTCTGAAGAATCGGGTAGTCTAGAATATATATATATAGTTTATTTAGTAATAGTTAGGGGAGTGCGGTGAAATTAATTGTGTGTGTACAGGTGGCTCAGGGGTCAGCAGTGAGTGCGGTGGCTCAGGGGTCAGCAGTGAGTGCGGTGGCTCAGGGGTCAGCAGTGAGTGCGGTGGCTCAGGGGTCAGCAGTGAGGGCGGTGGCTCAGGGGTCAGCAGTGAGGGCGGTGGCTCAGGGGTCAGCAGTGAGGGCGGTGGCTCAGGGGTCAGCAGTGAGGGCGCAGGCTCAGGGGTCAGCAGTGAGGGCGGTGGCTCAGGGGTCAGCAGTGAGGGCGGTGGCTCAGGGGTCAGCAGTGAGGGCGGTGGCTCAGGGGTCAGCAGTGAGGGCGGTGGCTCAGGGGTCAGCAGTGAGGGCGGTGGCTCAGGGGTCAGCAGTGAGGGCGGTGGCTCAGGGGTCAGCAGTGAGGGCGGTGGCTCAGGGGTCAGCAGTGAGGGCGGTGGCTCAGGGGTCAGCAGTGAGGGCGGTGGCTCAGGGGTCAGCAGTGAGGGCGGTGGCTCAGGGGTCAGCAGTGAGGGCGGTGGCTCAGGGGTCAGCAGTGAGGGCGGTGGCTCAGGGGTCAGCAGTGAGGGCGGTGGCTCAGGGGTCAGCAGTGAGGGCGGTGGCTCAGGGGTCAGCAGTGAGGGCGGTGGCTCAGGGGTCAGCAGTGAGGGCGGTGGCTCAGGGGTCAGCAGTGAGGGCGGTGGCTCAGGGGTCAGCAGTGAGGGCGGTGGCTCAGGGGTCAGCAGTGAGGGCGGTGGCTCAGGGGTCAGCAGTGAGGGCGGTGGCTCAGGGGTCAGCAGTGAGGGCGGTGGCTCAGGGGTCAGCAGTGAGGGCGGTGGCTCAGGGGTCAGCAGTGAGGGCGCAGCCTCAGGGGTCAGCAGTGAGGGCGGTGGCTCAGGGGTCAGCAGTGAGGGCGCAGCCTCAGGGGTCAGCAGTGAGGGCGCAGCCTCAGGGGTCAGCAGTGAGGGCGCAGCCTCAGGGGTCAGCAGTGAGGGCGCAGCCTCAGGGGTCAGCAGTGAGGGGGCAGGCTCAGGGGTCAGCAGTGAGGGGGCAGGCTCAGGGGTCAGCAGTGAGGGGGGCAGGCTCAGGGGTCAGCAGTGAGGGCGCAGGCTCAGGGGTCAGCAGTGAGGGCGCAGGCTCAGGGGTCAGCAGTGAGGGCGCAGGCTCAGGGGTCAGCAGTGAGGGCGCAGGCTCAGGGGTCAGCAGTGAGGGCGCAGGCTCAGGGGTCAGCAGTGAGGGCGCAGGCTCAGGGGTCAGCAGTGAGGGCGCAGGCTCAGGGGTCAGCAGTGAGGGCGCAGGGGTCAGCAGTGAGGGCGCAGGGGTCAGCAGTGAGGGCGCAGGGGTCAGCAGTGAGGGCGCAGGGGTCAGCAGTGAGGGCGCAGGGGTCAGCAGTGAGGGCTCAGGGGTCAGCAGTGAGGGCTCAGGGGTCAGCAGTGAGGGCGCAGGGGTCAGCAGTGAGGGCGCAGGGGTCAGCAGTGAGGGCGCAGGGGTCAGCAGTGAGGGCGCAGGGGTCAGCAGTGAGGGCGCAGGGGTCAGCAGTGAGGGCGCAGGGGTCAGCAGTGAGGGCGCAGGGGTCAGCAGTGAGGGCGCAGGGGTCAGCAGTGAGGGCGCAGGGGTCAGCAGTGAGGGCGCAGGGGTCAGCAGTGAGGGCGCAGGGGTCAGCAGTGAGGGCGCAGGGGTCAGCAGTGAGGGCGCAGGGGTCAGCAGTGAGGGCGCAGGGGTCAGCAGTGAGGGCGCAGGGGTCAGCAGTGAGGGCGCAGGGGTCAGCAGTGAGGGCGCAGCCTGAGGGGTCAGCAGTGAGGGCGCAGCCTGAGGGGTCAGCAGTGAGGGCGCAGCCTGAGGGGTCAGCAGTGAGGGCGCAGCCTGAGGGGTCAGCAGTGAGGGCGGTGGCTCAGGGGTCAGCAGTGAGGGCGGTGGCTCAGGGGTCAGCAGTGAGGGCGGTGGCTCAGGGGTCAGCAGTGAGGGCGGTGGCTCAGGGGTCAGCAGTGAGGGCGGTGGCTCAGGGGTCAGCAGTGAGGGCGGTGGCTCAGGGGTCAGCAGTGAGGGCGGTGGCTCAGGGGTCAGCAGTGAGGGCGGTGGCTCAGGGGTCAGCAGTGAGGGCGGTGGCTCAGGGGTCAGCAGTGAGGGCTCAGGGGTCAGCAGTGAGGGCGCAGGGGTCAGCAGTGAGGGCGCAGGGGTCAGCAGTGAGGGCGCAGGGGTCAGCAGTGAGGGCGCAGGGGTCAGCAGTGAGGGCGCAGGGGTCAGCAGTGAGGGCGCAGGGGTCAGCAGTGAGGGCGCAGGGGTCAGCAGTGAGGGCGCAGGGGTCAGCAGTGAGGGCGCAGGGGTCAGCAGTGAGGGCGCAGGGGACAGCAGTGAGGGCGCAGGGGTCAGCAGTGAGGGCGCAGGGGTCAGCAGTGAGGGCGCAGGGGTCAGCAGTGAGGGCGCAGGGGTCAGCAGTGAGGGCGCAGGGGTCAGCAGTGAGGGCGCAGGGGTCAGCATGTGAGGGCGCAGGGGTCAGCAGTGAGGGCGCAGGGGTCAGCAGTGAGGGCGCAGGGGTCAGCAGTGAGGGCGCAGGGGTCAGCAGTGAGGGCGCAGGGGTCAGCAGTGAGGGCGCAGCCTGAGGGGTCAGCAGTGAGGGCGCAGCCTGAGGGGTCAGCAGTGAGGGCGGTGGCTCAGGGGTCAGCAGTGAGGGCGGTGGCTCAGGGGTCAGCAGTGAGGGCGGTGGCTCAGGGGTCAGCAGTGAGGGCGGTGGCTCAGGGGTCAGCAGTGAGGGCGGTGGCTCAGGGGTCAGCAGTGAGGGCGGTGGCTCAGGGGTCAGCAGTGAGGGCTCAGGGGTCAGCAGTGAGGGCTCAGGGGTCAGCAGTGAGGGCTCAGGGGTCAGCAGTGAGGGCTCAGGGGTCAGCAGTGAGGGCTCAGGGGTCAGCAGTGAGGGCTCAGGGGTCAGCAGTGAGGGCTCAGGGGTCAGCAGTGAGGGCGCAGGGGTCAGCAGTGAGGGCGCAGGGGTCAGCAGTGAGGGCGCAGGGGTCAGCAGTGAGGGCGCAGGGGTCAGCAGTGAGGGCGCAGGGGTCAGCAGTGAGGGCGCAGGGGTCAGCAGTGAGGGCGCAGGGGTCAGCAGTGAGGGCGCAGGGGTCAGCAGTGAGGGCGCAGGGGTCAGCAGTGAGGGCGCAGGGGTCAGCAGTGAGGGCGCAGGGGTCAGCAGTGAGGGCTCAGGGGTCAGCAGTGAGGGCGCAGGGGTCAGCAGTGAGGGCGCAGGGTGTGCAGTCAGCAGTGAGGGCGCAGGGGTCAGCAGTGAGGGCTCAGTGGTCAGCAGTGAGGGCGCAGGCTCAGTGGTCAGCAGTGAGGGCGCAGCCTCAGGGGTCAGCAGTGAGGGCTCAGGGGTCAGCAGTGAGGGTCTGAGGGGTCAGCAGTGAGGGCTCAGGGGGTCAGCAGTGAGGGCTCAGGGGTCAGCAGTGAGGGCTCAGGGGTCAGCAGTGAGGGCTCAGGGGTCAGCAGTGAGGGCTCAGGGGTCAGCAGTGAGGGGTCAGCAGTGAGGGCTCAGGGGTCAGCAGTGAGGGCTCAGGGGTCAGCAGTGAGGGCTCAGGGGTCAGCAGTGAGGGCTCAGTGGTCAGCAGTGAGGGCGCAGGCTCAGTGGTCAGCAGTGAGGGCGCAGCCTCAGGGGTCAGCAGTGAGGGCTCAGGGGTCAGCAGTGAGGGCTCAGGGGTCAGCAGTGAGGGCTCAGGGGTCAGCAGTGAGGGCTCAGGGGTCAGCAGTGAGGGCTCAGGGGTCAGCAGTGAGGGCTCAGCAGTGAGGGCTCAGGGGTCAGCAGTGAGGGCGCAGGGGTCAGCAGTGAGGGCGCAGGGGTCAGCAGTGAGGGCGCAGGGGTCAGCAGTGAGGGCTCAGGGGTCAGCAGTGAGGGCTCAGGGGTCAGCAGTGAGGGCGCAGGGGTCAGCAGTGAGGGCGCAGGGGTCAGCAGTGAGGGCGCAGGGGTCAGCAGTGAGGGCGCAGGGGTCAGCAGTGAGGGCGCAGGGGTCAGCAGTGAGGGCGCAGGGGTCAGCAGTGAGGGCGCAGGGGTCAGCAGTGAGGGCGCAGGGGTCAGCAGTGAGGGCGCAGGGGTCAGCAGTGAGGGCGCAGGGGTCAGCAGTGAGGGCGCAGGGGTCAGCAGTGAGGGCGCAGGGGTCAGCAGTGAGGGCGCAGGGGTCAGCAGTGAGGGCGCAGGGGTCAGCAGTGAGGGCGCAGGGGTCAGCA
Source organism: Allobates femoralis (assembly GCA_033576535.1). Classification (NCBI taxonomy): domain Eukaryota; kingdom Metazoa; phylum Chordata; class Amphibia; order Anura; family Aromobatidae; genus Allobates; species Allobates femoralis. The sequence continues at coordinate 229,632,450 of JARQOC010000007.1, read as the reverse complement.
GTGAGGGCGCAGGGGTCAGCAGTGAGGGCGCAGGGGTCAGCAGTGAGGGCTCAGGGGTCAGCAGTGAGGGCGCAGGCTCAGTGGTCAGCAGTGAGGGCGCAGCCTCAGGGGTCAGCAGTGAGGGCTCAGGGGTCAGCAGTGAGGGCTCAGGGGTCAGCAGTGAGGGCTCAGGGGTCAGCAGTGAGGGCTCAGGGGTCAGCAGTGAGGGCTCAGGGGTCAGCAGTGAGGGCTCAGGGGTCAGCAGTGAGGGCTCAGGGGTCAGCAGTGAGGGCTCAGCAGTGAGGGCTCAGGGGTCAGCAGTGAGGGCGCAGGGGTCAGCAGTGAGGGCGCAGGGGTCAGCAGTGAGGGCGCAGGGGTCAGCAGTGAGGGCGCAGGGGTCAGCAGTGAGGGCTCAGGGGTCAGCAGTGAGGGCTCAGGGGTCAGCAGTGAGGGCTCAGGGGTCAGCAGTGAGGGCTCAGCAGTGAGGGCTCAGGGGTCAGCAGTGAGGGCTCAGGGGTCAGCAGTGAGGGCTCAGGGGTCAGCAGTGAGGGCTCAGGGGTCAGCAGTGAGGGCTCAGGGGTCAGCAGTGAGGGCTCAGCAGTGAGGGCTCAGGGGTCAGCAGTGAGGGCGCAGGGGTCAGCAGTGAGGGCGCAGGGGTCAGCAGTGAGGGCGCAGGGGTCAGCAGTGAGGGCGCAGGGGTCAGCAGTGAGGGCGCAGGGGTCAGCAGTGAGGGCGCAGGGGTCAGCAGTGAGGGCGCAGGGGTCAGCAGTGAGGGCTCAGGGGTCAGCAGTGAGGGCTCAGGGGTCAGCAGTGAGGGCGCAGGGGTCAGCAGTGAGGGCTCAGGGGTCAGCAGTGAGGGCTGAGGGGTCAGCAGTGAGGGCTCAGGGGTCAGCAGTGAGGGCTGGAGGGTGCAGAGCAGGGCTGGAGGGTGCAGAGCAGGGCTGGAGGGTGCAGAGCAGGGCTGGAGGGTGCAGAGCAGGGCTGGAGGGTGCAGAGCAGGGCTGGAGGGTGCAGAGCAGGGCTGGAGGGTGCAGAGCAGGGCTGGAGGGTGCAGAGCAGGGCTGGAGGGTGCAGAGCAGGGCTGGAGGGGGCAGAGCAGGGCTGGAGGGGGCAGAGGAGGGCTGGAGGTGGCAGAGGAGAGCGGAGGCAGGGTGGCGGAAGACTTACTGGGCTGTTGGCGGGCGGCGGGCAGCGGCAGTGCTGTTGGCGGTTCCGGAGGCCGGGGGCGGAGTGTGGGCGGGGCTAGCTGGGTGATGGAGGAGCGTCAGCCGGTCTGTGGAGAGAGCGGCAGGACTGGGAGCTGTGCCGGCGGAGGCCCCACACTCGTTCCGGGCCGGTTGGCGGATGTTGGTGGGCGGTGAGCTGCAGGGCTGTGGGCGGGATGTGGGCGGCCGCAGACGGGGCTCTGTGCAGGGCCGGTGGCGCCGCTCGTGGGTCTGGTGCTTCCGGTTCCGGAGTTGGACACAGGAGGGAGGCCATCACGGAAGCGGAAGCGGATTTTGGGCGGAAGTGGCCTTCGGGTTTTTATATAATAGATATATAAAAGAACAGGCATGGTAACATTAACTCAATGTTAACAGGGAAGAAAAGAACAAGAAAATAAAAAGAGGAACAGTAACAAGTTCCTAGCAAATATATCAAGGAATGGGGAGGAGAAAAGGGAGGGGGGAGGGGTAAAAGAGGGAATCAGCCGGCAGCCTATGTGAAGGAATCGTGCACCTAAATAAACAAATCTTCAAACAAGTTCAGCATTGACATCAGAAACAGCGAGTAGTATATGAACAAGTCATTATCATCATCATGAGTATTGTCCCATGTTATCAGGGTGATGGCGATACTGTATTGTATCGTGACGAGAGCCAAGGATCCCACCCGTTACGGATTTTAGTGCTCTGGGGTAGGTCATGGGCAAGCATGAGTTCGTATGTGCAATGAAGGTTAAGACGGGAAATTACCTCAGTAATAAGGGGAGGGGACGGGGACTTCCAGTGCGCAGCCAAGACCAAACGCGCAGCAATCAGCACATTGGTGATTATGGGTCTTAGGGGCGAGGGGAAGGATTCCAAATTTAGCCCCAACAGGGCCAGGGTGCCTTGTGCATCTTGATGAATGTTAGTCTGTCCACATTCTGGGTGAACAGACGCATGCGCTTTTCTGTCAGCACACCAACAGCAGTGCTGAAGACCCATTCCGAGAGAACGCTGGCTGCGGGGCACAACAAGATCTCCAAGGCCATTTTTCCAGATTGGAAGCCCAAAATGAGCAAGGCTCCAGTTCCCCAGTCATGGCATCGATGTTAAGTTGGAGATACTCGTGTACCATCCGCTCCAGGCGTTGACTATGTGTCAGACTTCTAGTGTCTTTAGGCCTTCCAAATGATGGTCGAAAAAAATCGTGAAACAAGGCCACAAAATTGCTGTTACCACCACCAGATACGGTGTTACTGGTACAGTGTGAGTGATGATTAGAAATGAGCCACCCCCCTAGTGTTCTAATTCGATTCGATTAGTCGAATTAGTGATTTGTTTGTCGAATGTTCGACGAACAACTCGAACCCCATTGAAATCAATGGCAGGCTACAAAAAACACATAGAAAATACCCTCAAATGGCTCCAAAAGCTGCCAAACTACTGGCAGCTGGCAGGTGGGGGCGGATATCGAGGGCTGGAGGTGGCTGGGGAGGCTGAAATCAGAGCGGGAGGTCATGTGGTGCCGCTCATTTGCTATTCATGATATGCACTGCATCCTCCCGTCCATCAGCGGGGGAGATGCAGTGCATATCCCGTAATACAGGCTCCCCCAGCATATATACAGGCTCCATCGTAGGTATACAGGCCCCCCTCACAGTTTTGCGGCCCCCCCCCTCACAGTATGCCCCTCGCAGTGTTCCCCTCTGCTCCCCCGTCCTCCTATGTGCTCCCCTGTGTCTCTCCTCTGCTCCCCCGTCCTCCTATGTGCGCCCCTGTGTCTCTCCTCTGTTCCCCCGTCCTCCCATGTGCTCCCCTGTGTCTCTCCTCTGCTCCCCCGTCCTCCTATGTGCTCCCCTGTGTCTCTCCTCTGCTCCCCCTCTCCTCCTCCTCCTCCATTCTTCTCACCTGTCCTCGCTCCTGCATGTCCCGTACGCTCCCGGTGGGTGTCCGGTCTCTCCAAGCGTCTCCTGCGATGTGCTGCTAGGACCTGGCGTGATGTCATATTCACATCACAGCCGGTTACCTAGTAACTGCAGTAATTACACTGCTGGTTACTGGTTGATGGCTGTCATGTGATTATGACATCTTGCCAGGTCCTGTAGAACAGAGGATAGGTGAGGATGTCCTGCTTTGTTATTTTTAACCCCTGCACTCCGGAGGAGTGCATGAATGGATAGGTGTGTATGTGTGTATGTATGTGTGTGTATGTATTTATGTATGTGTGTGTATGTGTGTATGTATGTGTGTGTATGTATTTATGTATGTGTGTATGTGTGTGTATGTATGTATGTGTGTGCATGTGTGTATGTATGTGTGTGTATGTATGTGTGTATGTATGTGTGTGTATGTGTGTATGTATGTGTGTGTATGTATGTATGTGTGTGTGTATGTATGTATTTGTGTATGTGTGTGTGTGTATGTATGTGTGTATGTGTGTGTGTATGTATGTGTGTATGTATGTATGTAGGTGTGTATGTATATGTATGTATGTGTGTGTGTGTGTGTATGTGTGTATGTGTGTGCATATGTATGTATGTGTGTGTATGTATTTATGTATGTGTGTGTATGTATGTGTGTATGTATGTGTGTGTGTATGTGTGTGTATATGTGTGTATGTGTGTGTATGTATGTGTGTATGTATGTGTGTGTATGTATTTATGTATGTGTGTATGTATGTGTGTGTATGTGGGTGTATATGTGTGTATGTGTGTGTATGTATGTATGTTTGTATGTATGTGTGTATGTGTGTATGTATGTATGGATGGATGGATGGATTCATGGATGGATGGGTGTGAGTGTGCGTGGATGTGTGCGTGCGTGGATGTGTGTGTGCGTGAATGTGTGCGTGCGTGGATGTGTGCATGCGTGGATGTGAGCGTGCGTGAATGTGAGCGTGCGTGAATGTGTGCATGCGTGGATGTGAGCGTGCGTGAATGTGTGCGTGCGTGGATGTGAGCATGTGTGGATGTGAGCGTGTGTGGATGTGTGTGTGCGTGGATGTGTGACACCGGGACTCCCGATGTCGCTGCTATCTGCTGACAGGGCCTGCTGTGACGTCACAGTCACATGATCGGCGGTCATGTGACGTCCTGTCAGCAGATAGCTGCGACGCCGGGAGGACACTGGGACCCTGCGGGACCCTGCCGACCTCCCTGAAGATAATTTATTCACTGGTCTGCCGGCGCTCCCGCCGGCAGAGCAGTGAATGGGCTGTCACAGTAGGGTTCACCTGAGGTGAACCCTGACTGTGAAAGTCATTTTGCAGTCTGCTCTCCCTCTGCATAGACGTGAGTCTATGCAGAGGGATGTGGCAGTGAAGATTCTGTTTATGGACTACGTCGGAGGCGATCGTCGTGGGACCTTCGTTGTGGACTACGTCGGACGGAAGAGGATTTTTTAAATAAAGATGGAGTCCCTAATTGTGTTCTGTTTTATTTCTAATAAAATTATTTTTTCCTCTGTGTTGTGTTTTTTTCTATTGATTACTGGAAATTCATGGCGGTCATGTCTAATATTGGCGTAACCGCCATAAATTTCGGGCTTACGGCCAGCTGATAATAAGCTGATAAAAATACGGCGAAGCCCACGTCAAATTTTTTTCTGAAAAATCCATAAAACAATATAAATAAAAGGGACTGCATCTTTATTAACCCCTCGGCCATGGTGGAAGGGTTAATAAAGAGACAGTCCCTTTTATTTATATTGTTTTATGGATTTTTCAGAAAAAATTTGACGTGGGCTTCGCTGTATTTTTGTAACCAGCCAGATCCAGCAGGCAGCGACGGGCTGCCCCCAACCCCCAGGTGCCTATTTGTACCTGACCAGACACAAAAATATAGGGGAGCCCTTTTTTTTTAATTATTATTTACATAAGTTACTACTTACTGTTGTACACTCTAGCACTCTATACCCATTCTCCATACCTAGATGGGGCCTGTCCTTGGGTACTGCGACATGACCTGCGTGGACTAGGTGTTTCATGTGTACTGACTTCTCTTTGAAGTGGTAATGTGGGTAACTGTCTGCGAAGCCTTGGTCTAACTGTAAGGCTAGGGTCACACATAAGCCCTTGGTCCGTTTTTGGCTTCATTTTTGTCATTTTTTTTTTCTAAGTCCAAAAACTGATAGAAAAATGGATTGGATGTAATAAACACCCTGTCCGTTTTTTTCTGCACCTAAAAACATTGCTAGGAACGTTTTTTACCCAAAAACGTTGCTAGCAACGTTTTTGGCATCAGATAAAAAAAGCATGCGTTTTTTTTAACATGGGGCCCTAGGGGAAACACATGCGTTAACGCATGGCACATATAGGCACCTGCGTTAACGCATGCGTTAACGCATATCCGTTTTTAATGAAAAAAATGAAAAAATGACTAAGTCTAAAAAACGTCCAGGGGTGTAGGAGGCTCGAAAAGCACCCAAAAAAAACCGGATTGGTCATGGAAATCACTTCCAAAAACGGATTCCTATGTGTGACCCCAGCCTAAGACTAGCAGGTTCACCGATTGTAGGAATCTCTGGTTTTGGTACAACAGGCTGTACTTCTTGTACTTGAACGGGTTCTACTGGTCTTCTTGGTTCTGGTATTGGTTCTGCTTCTTCTACAGGTTGAACTGGATGTTGATTTTCTACTGGTTGATAGAATGAGAGCGCTGGCACTATGACTGCTCCATTGTATTGAGGCCAGTCTACTGGGAGATCTCCAATTCAGTATGAATTGCTCTTTCTCTTGTTTCTGTAGCTGTTGTTAATGGACAAGTTACTTCTGGTGATTTCAATTGGTCAGCGCATCTTTTGAGATGATCTCTTGATACTGTTGAGGTTGTTCTACCTTCATCTTGGCTAATTACGCAAGTTTTTGAGTTGTCAAAGTTGGATAGCATGACAGTATATGGTTCAGATTCCCATTGATCATCTAGTTTGTTGTTTCTTCTTTTTCTTTTGAGAACTAGTTCACCTGGTAACAAGGGTTCAGCTGTGGGATGTTTGTTGAAGTCATGTTCTTGTTAACTTCTGATTTGATCTAAGTTCTTTTTCACACATTCCTGAACTTTCTTGTACTGTTGTTGACGGTGATAATTCCAATCTTCTTCTGAAGCATCTTGATTTGGTTCTACAGTTCCCATCTCCAAGTCAATTGGGAGTTTTCCAGGTCTTGCTTGCATTAAGTATGCTGGTGCATAGTTAGTAGAACTTACAGGGATGTGATTGTATATATCCACTAAGTCAGGTAGTTTTTGTGGCCACTGATTCCTTTCTTCAAGTGGTAAAGTCTTTAGCATGTCGATGACAATGTTGTTCATTTTCTCACAAAAGACCATTTGTTTGCGGATGATACGGTGTGGTTCTTATTTTCTTACACCCATACAATCCTAGGAACTCTTGGAATAGTTGTGATTCAAAGGCGGAACCTTGATCTGTTAATACTTGATCTGGGTATCCGTGTGGTCGACAGAAACAATTCTGGAATGTCTTGGCTGCTACTTCTGCAGTTAAGTCTTTAACTGGTGCTACAACTAAGAACCTAGAGTAGTGGTCAACCATGGTAAGAGCATAGGTATAACCTGTTCTACTAGGTGTTAACTTGACATGATCCAAGGCAACAATCTCTAGAGGCTTCTTAGTAATGATTGGCTGTAATGGAGCTTTCTGACTTTGCTGGTCTTTCCTTCTGAGGTGACACGGTGCACAGTTCTTACTCCATCTTTCAATTGCACCTCTCATGCCGACCCAGTAAAAGCGATCTTTTAACAGCATCTCCAGTTTCTTCCAACCAAAGTGTCCTGCGTCATTGTGATAAGCTTCTAGTACCATCTGTACATCTCTTTTTGGTACCATGATTTGTCAGATCAGTTCAAGGGTTCTGGGATTAAGGTGACGTCTGCATAGTTTACCTTGATAGATGAACAATTTTCCCTTCTCTTTCCATAAGCATTTGGCATCTTGTGGCGCTTCTGGACTTAGACAGGAGTGTTCTTTTTTTATTAGCTCTTTGATTAAGCTAACAGCCGGGTCACTGTCCTGGGTCTCTTTCCAGTTATGGTGAGATAACTGGTTCACTGTTTTCCATCTTTCAATTGCACCCTCATGCCGACCCAGTAAAGCGATCTTTTACAGCATCTCCAGTTCTTCCAACCAAAGTGTCCTGCGTCATTGTGATAAGCTTCTAGTACCATCTGTACATCTCTTTTTGGTACCATGATTTGTCAGATCAGTTCAAGGGTTCTGGGATTAAGGTGACGTCTGCATAGTTTACCTTGATAGATGAACAATTTCCTTCTCTTTCCATAAGCATTTGGCATCTTGTGGCGCTTCTGGACTTAGACAGGAGTGTTCTTTTTTTATTAGCTCTTTGATTAAGCTAACAGCGGTCACTGTCCTGGTCTCTTTCCAGTTATGGTGAGATAACTGGTTCATGTTTTCTCTTGACATCTTTGACTTGCCTGATGACATGAGGATGCACTTGGACGGTGGAAGGCTGGTAACTCTACTTCTTCTAGCTCATCCACGTCTTCTCCTACATCTGGTAGATTAGGTATTCTGGATAGGGCATCAGCGTTGCCGTTCTTATGACCTGCCCGGTACTTGACAGTGAAATCGTAGTTGCATAATCTTGCCATACAACGCTGCTCCATGGCTCCCAGCTTTGCAGTCTCTAAATGAGTTAGATGGTTGTTGTCGGTGAAAGCCGTGAACTTGGAGGACACCAGGTAGTGTTTGAACCGTTCTGTGATAGCCCAGACTAAGGCTAGGAACTCCAACTTGAAAGAACTGTAATTCTCTGGATTCCTCTCTGTTGGACGGAGGTTTCGGCTGGCATAGGCTATTACTTTCTCTTTGCCCTTCTGTCTCTGTGCCAAGACAGCTCCCAAGCCTTCGTTGCTGGCATCAGTGTATAGCAGGAACGGTAAACTGTAGTCGGGGAAGGCCAGGATCTCTTCTCCAGTCAGGGCATCTTTCAGTTGCTGGAAAGACTGTTCTTGTTCTGGTCCCCACCGGAATGGAGGACCTCTGATCTTGTCCTTCTAGGATTGTCCTACCAGGAGATATTGTATGGGCGCTGCCCTCTTCATGTAGCCCTTGATGAACCTTCTGTAGTAACTGACCAGTCCTAAGAATTGACGTATCTCTCTAAAGGTGGTTGGCGCTGGCCAGTTCCTGATGACTGTAACCTTGTCCGGGTCCGGTGCTACGCCTTCTGCATTGACCACATGCCCAAGGTACTGGACTTTGGGTTTTAACAGGTGACATTTTGAAGGTTTCAACTTCATACCATACTTGGACAATGATTCAAACACTTCACTCAAGTGTTGCAGGTGGTCTTCATAGGTCCTGGAGTACACTATGACATCATCCAGGTATAGCAATACAGTCTCGAAGTTCCTGTGGCATAGGCAACACTCCATCAGGGGCTGTATCTTTCCTTAATGGGTGGATGGTTCCCTGTGGGTATGTGATGTTGTACCCCTTTAATCCTCCCAAAATTAAATGGATGCTTGCTAAACACTTGTTCGTATTCCTGCACTACCCGATAAACTCCGTGTTTCTGGTGAGAAGATGTGTTGTCAGTTCCTACATGGAGTTCTTGACACCATTTCTCTAATTGTTTCTTGGAATCATGAGGCTCATCTGACACTGTCTGAGCTAGTGATTCAGCTTCATGTATGCAGTTGTTATCTACATGGTACAGTTTAGCAACAGTGGTATACCTTGGTAGCTTTATTTCATCATCACCATAGTTTAACACACGTACAGGTATCCTTCCTTTGCGTATATCAACCACCCCCCTGGCTGTCAGGAGTAAAGGACTACTGAAAGACACCACCGGCTCTACTACTGCCTGGTAGTCCTGCCCTCTAGAAGTGAATCATCATTTCACTTCTTGGTGGCACTACAATGTGTTACCTGCTGCTGGTACATGAGAGCTCGGATCTCCTTCTGAAAAACCCTCCTCTCTCCTGGAGTAGCAGTATCTGCACTCTGTTGAAGCAAAAATAGCACTTCATCTAGACAGTTAACCATCACATTGGTACCCAATATCACATGTGGATCCCGCTCGTTTGGTTTGTCCTGAACCACAAAAGTCCCTGGTTCTTTAATTGCATCCTCCCCACCTTTACAGTTGCCTCCCAATGCCCATCTACATTAGCGGGCAAGCCATTGGTTGCTACAATGTTGAAGTCAGGGTTTGGAGGTTCAAGTTCTAGTTCAGATGAGAACCGTTTGTAAAGGATACTAGGGATGGTGGTCACCTGGGATCCCGTGTCTACCAATGCAGTGGTAGCGATGCCATCTATGATGATGGACAGGTACGGACGATCTCCCATGTACCGCGCAGCCAATTGGATGGGCCTGGACAGTCTACTCCTGGGGTTGGGCCCCCGGCCCCAGGGGATGCTCGTTTAAAGGGCAGAACCGGCTTTGCTGCACTTGCGACAGATGGGCTGTCTGCTGGCACTGTAGCGGTCTGTGTTCCTCCATCGAAGCGGTCGTGTCCTCTTCTTCATCGATGGAAAGTCGTCCGGGCTATTAGCGAGCTGGATCTTTGTTGGTGGCCGTGTCTCCTTCTTGGGTTGCCTAGCACCTCGGAGCTTAACCATCTCTCTGCTCAGCTGGCGCACCTCGGAACACAGGCTATCAAACCGGTCAGGGGTCACAGCTTGCATGCTGGTCTCTGCTGCAGGGGATAAAGAAGGTGCTGCTGGCAAAGAGGGGGTTTTAACCCATCGTGGCTGTGGGGTTAAGTCTGGCACTGCTGGGAGCTGCTGTCCCTTAATGGTTAGTTCCTTCAGGGTTGCAAATTCTGCATCAGGGTTTTGGAGAGCCCACCAGTGTGCTTTCTTACTATCATCCGGTAACTTGAGGCCCCTTACAAACTGTTCAATGAGCATTTTATTTTCATCTCAGATGCCATTGGGATCAACTTGCTTAAGAAGTCTCAGTGCCTCCTGCAGGCGTAAGAGTAATCTAGGACACTTTCTTGTGCCTCTTGTTTGCAATGGTAAAACAACAGCCTTAATTCTGTTTCAGTATGATGATCAAAAACTCTCTTTAACTTTTCAAAGATTTGTACAACAGACCCCTGATCTTCCTCAGACCAGTTCCAGGTTTCCAGCTCTGCTGCACCTGTTAACTGTCCCATCATTACTGATGCTCTCTGCTTACTGGTCATCGCGTACATGTCCAGTACATTACATATCTTTCTCTGGAATACATCCATGGTGCCTGGCTGGCTGTCATACTTGCGTAACCAGGCTGCATTGGGGACGTACGGCACTGGGATCGGGGCTACTGGTGCAGGTGCTGGTAACGGTATGGGGCCGCCGGATTGTTTGGCGACTGCGGGCTGTCCGCTCGGGGCTCCGTTAACGGCGGCAGGCTGATTCACGATCGGGACTGCTGCATCGCTTGGGTTCAGGGCACTAATTCTCGCTCTCCCCTAGTGAATCACTGCCAGTCTCTGAAAAACAAAAGTAAGTAGTCAGCTCGGTGAGCGGGGAATGGAGCACCTTGGGTATTTCCGTATCCGACTGCTGCGTCAGGCGGTTCTCATCAGAGTGTGGGGCGGGGCCTATCTTCATGCCCTTGCACTGTAACGCCCCCTTTCTTTCCCGCTCTGTCGCGCAACAATGGCGGCTTAGATTTATAGTTCACAACACAGTCTATATACGGCGCACAGTACCCGGTTACACCGGGAGTGGGATCCTGTTCGTGAAGCCAGATTGACCCACCCAGGCCCAGGGGACTCAGATCTCAGGCACGGTTTGGGGATCACGGGTAGCGGTGCCTGAGGCTGTGACCCTGTTGGTCAATGAAAAATGTGGAAAAAGAAAATAATAAAAATGTCTATTCGTGACACCACCTGTAGATTGCGGTGATGGCACCGGCGCTGCTGGGAGATGGGCGCAGCAAGATGGAGTGGCTCCCAACAGGAGGAGCGGGGTCCCCGGGGCTAAGGGTTGTGATGGTGGAATAGGGCAGCACAGTCGTCTCTGCACAAGGTTGGAGTAGGGGAGCACAGTCAGTGTGGTGCAGGTGGAAGGAGGGACACGCACACATAAAAGTCTTTTGGTACCTTTACTGATGACTGGTTACAGGTACACACGTCCGGACTGAAGGAAAACACCTTAGGATCTCCACAGCAAGTAGGGTTATGGGCCTCCTTGTTTGGTTTTCCTGCTCTGAATCTGGCAGGTATGGAACCTGACAGGACCGTTACTTCTCTCTCTCTCCACACCCGGGTTGATGCACTGAGGGCTCCCTCTTGGGCTACCGCCGTCTCTCTCCTCGGTCCCTGGTTCTCAACTGTTGGTGCTGTGGGTGTCCAGGAAGCTAAGCCTACTCGGGATGCTGGTTTTTCTGCTGGGTCTATCTCCTCTGTTCCTGCAGACTCGGGCTCCAGTGACCGGTACTCTGGTGGGGTGAGCCGGTATGGCTCCTCTGCCCCTGGTAGCATGTTTCTCGCCTCTGCCTTCGATCCCTACTCTGCGGGTCTTCCACTAACTCTGGTGTGTACGGGTCTGGGCCTAGCACGGCTCCGGTACCAGTTCAGCTCACTAGTCTCTGAGCTCCTGCAGCTCTTCTAGCGTCTGCACACTGACTGACTGACTCCGCCCCCAGTACCTGCTGCCCGACTCATCCACCTATCCCCCCGCTACTCCCCCGCCTCCCCTCTCCACCGAGCCCTCCACTGGCTCCCCTTCCCCCAGCGATCTCGCTTCAAAACCCTAACCCTGACATACAAAGCCATACACAACCTGTCCCCTCCCTACATCTCCGACCTGGTCTCTTGCTATCTCCCTTCGCGTAACTTTCGCTCCTCCCAAGAACTCCTTCTCTCAACCCCCCCATCTCCACCTCCCACAACCGCACACAAGACTTCTCTTGTGCTTCTGCCAGACTCTGGAACTCCCTCCCCCATCACATCAGACACTCCCCGACCCTGGGAACCTTCAAGAAAAACCTGAAGACCCACCTCTTCCTACAAGCCTATAGCACACACTGAGACTCTATCCACTGCACCATCTCACCTGTCCCCCTCCTACTGTCTCCCTCCCATCCCTTTAGACTGTGAGCCCTCGCGGACAGGATCCCTGGCCCTATTGTACCCGTATGACTAATTGTTATCTGTCATTGTTTTTTGCCATTTGTGGCCGTCCTCGACCACTTGTCTTTGTCTACCCTCTAAATTGTAAAGCGCCATGTATCCTAATAGCGCTATATAAATACCTACTACTAATAATAATCATAATTGTTATAGGGGGAACTGGCTTAAGGCAACCAGTTGGGCCCCCCCTACAGGCCTGGGGTGGAAGGTGTTGGGTGAAAATGGTTTACTCGCTGTGGGAAATCCTTCAGTGTCCCAGAGAAGCCTGTGGCCACCTGGTACAGGGTGCCACATACACAGGCGGTGTAGTTTGTGTTATCAGAAGTGGGCTACACCACTGGTTTTTGTGACACTGCTACTAGGCCCAAAGTGACACCTGGGCTAGGTGCAGTTAAAAATTACTAAGAACTACACAGGCGGTGTAGTTTGTTGTATCAGAAGTGGGCTACACCACTGGTTTTTGTGACACTGCTGCTAGACCCGAAGTGATACCTGAGCTAGGTGCAGTTAAAAATTACTAGGAACTACACAGGCGGTGTAGTTTGTATTATCAGATGTGGGCTACACCACTGTTTTTTGTGACACTGCTACTAGACCCGAAGTGACACCTAGGCTAGGTGCAGTTAAAATTACTAGGAACTACACAGGCGGTGTAGCTTGTTTCACAAGTGGGCCACCCCACTGTGTAAGTGATACTGCTACTAGCCCGAACAAATTGCCTGGACTAGCTGCAGCAAAAAAATTGCCTACTTAAGACAGGTGGTGTACCTTTCTTCACAGCAGTGCTGCACTACCTGCCCTAAAGGATTCCCTGAGCTAGATTTGCCCAGATGCTGTGAAAAACACTTGCACAGCACTGGCACACACCTGCCTGGCAAAAACTGCTATGAACTGCTCTAACCTAGCCCAAAGGGCTGAGATTACAACTAGTCCCTACTTCTATGAAGTAGCCCTGAAAAGGGCTGATACACAACTAGTCCCTACTCCCTACTCCTATAAAGTACCCCTCAAAAGTGCTGATATTACTACAATTCGCACCCTCCCTCCAGTCCCTACTCCTAAACCTATCTATCTCTCTATTTAACTTGATATTCGCTCACTAGCTGACAAATAAGTGATAAGGGGTTGATAACCAGTATTAGTTGTTAGGTAAGCATGGGGGGTATTATAAAGTTCAGGTTAGGCAATAAGCCTACCAGGTTATACCTAGTTATACCAGGTTAACGCTGAGGCTAGGGTTGGGGTTACCAACCCTCCCTCCCTTTCTCCCCACTTTTTTTTTTCTCCACTCAGCCCTTTCCCTTCAAACCCCTTCACCTCCCCTCCCCCCTTTCCCTTTCCCCTTCCCCCTCTCCCATTTTTCCTCCCCTGCTTTTCCTGAGAATGATAGATGTGGAACACTGGGTAGTTACTTATGGACATGCAGTCCCCATAGGAATTTAGTTAGCAAGCTTCATCAAAAATTGCTTATCTATTACACCCGTAGTAGGGAGCATATCACTATGGGGAGAATCGCACCATAAGGTACAGTATGACAAACCAAGAAATATTTGCAACAACTCAGTATCATGCAAAGGTAGATTTTATTAAAGGTTAAAACCAGTGAAAAACAAAGGTGGGGGGCAGAGGAACCTGGGTCCACAAACCTCAGGTGGTAGGTAACCTCTCTCCTAGAAGAGGATGCCAGCACGGGTATTGCACAAAAAATATACAAAATAGCAGCAAATTACACTAGGAGTACAATAAGCTATAAGGTACAGAGCTCCATATAGGATATAGTTAATCAAATGTGGATAAGGTATATATAATAATAATGTAAAGGTTATAATACATTACATTTAACTCCACAGGTATCCATGGTCACAATGAACATTATAACTATATCATAAGCAAAGATCCTAGGTAAAAAGAGTGAGAGACAATTTCTGGTATCTTAACAATGGAGCAAATGCTCCAATGTCTCTTACCTAATGGTAATGGTATCAGTTTCCGGGAGATGACGTGCACGCGATGGTGCACACCGGATCACAATCCCCTGGCTGGCCAGCCTTTTTAAACCCGCTCTTCCCAGATTCAGGTGACCCCCTGATGAAGGTCGCCCGAAACGGCTGTTGGGGTCGGTACCCCTAACCTAGATACCATTACCATTAGGTAAGAGACATTGGAGCATTTGCTCCATTGTTAAGATGCCAGAAATTGTCTCTCACTCTTTTTACCTAGGATCTTTGCTTATGGTATAATTATAATGTTCATTGTGACCATGGATACCTGTGGAGTTAAATATACTGTATTATAACCTTTACATTATTATTATATATACCTTATCCACATTTGATTAACTATATCCTATATGGAGCTCTGTACCTTATAGCTTATTGTACTCCTAGTGTAATTTGCTGCTATTTTGTATATTTTTTGTGCAATACCCGTGCTGGCATCGTCTTCTACGAGAGAGGTTACCTACCACCTGAGGTTTGTGGACCCAGGTTCCTCTGCCCCCCACCTTTGTTTTTCACTGGTTTTAACCTTTAATAAAATCTACCTTTGCATGATACTGAGTTGTTGCAAATATTTCTTGGTTTCCCATAGGAATTTAGGCCTGAAGTTTAATAATGTGTATTGATAAAGTGTTAATATTATTCTTATTCACTTATTATTGTTTGCACTTATGAGATTGAATTGATGTTTGATTATGTGATTTTTTAAGTATTCACACACACAATTGATTTAAGCACTTTCACTTTTTGAATTATGTGAATCTGTCATTCATACATGATTTGGTATTTGTTTTCACAGCACCATCACTTTTGCTTATTTGAGCACCGGCTCTTTAAATATTATAACTTTAATAGTAACCCCACATAAGAGAGTTTTAATATAATGATTTTAGGTAGGCAGGCACTGGCACTTTAAAAAAATTAATTAATATCAATCCCTTGATATATTGGGTGAGGGTTAGCACATTAGTAAAGGTAGAACGTCGCCCTTTGCAGCCATGGTAACGCTGTGACGCTGATACGTCTTACGACGTTCACTGCAATTTCAATAGTGCTGATTCACTGCCCCCGGTCTCCATAGCAGTGCTGGGAAGCTGGTACGTCATCATGACGTTCAGCACATGCGCAATTGAGACCAGGAAGACGCGGCTTCAGTTGGTAGGCATTAGAGACATGGGGCGGACCCAGATGGTTGTCCGAGTAATGTGGTACACATGAAGGGATCATGTGACTGCGGGAAGGACCTGGAAATGATACGGCCCTGAGACCTAATGCACTATAATGAGTTCAATGGAGTCAGGGGAAGGATTAGAGTGTGGAACCATATTATACCCCGAAAACCGGAAGTAGGAAGGTCAAGGGGTGACGTTAGTGCGGTGGACTAACACAACAGGTGAAATGGATAATTAGGTAGGAGGATATTATATAAGTTAGAAACGTTCTCACTTTATAATGCACGCCCTGAGGACAGGGCCGGCGTCAGCACCCGGCGTACCCGGGCAAGTGCCGGGGCCCGACGGCTTGGAGGGGGCCCACCGGGCCCCTGAGGGCTAGGGTCACACTTGTGTTGTGACCCTAGCCTGACGCAAGTATTGTCTGCTGCAGCGCAGAGCGTTTAACGCTATGCGCTGCCAGCAACTGAGCCCATAGAAACCCGCAGTTTACATTGACAACCAGTGGTTGTCACGGTAAACGTCGGGTTTCTATGGGCTGCCTCCAGCGCATAGCAGCGTTGCAACATACAATACTTGCATAAGGCTAGGGTCACAATGCAAGTGTGACCCTAGCCTCAGGGGCCCCTGAGCACTGCCCCCACAGCCAGAGCCCATCCAGGGGGCAGCTGGGGGGTCATTTTCAGGCTCCTGCAGGCTGCAGCACCGGAGGTCTCCCTCCTCCCCCCTCCACGGGAGCCGACAGAGCTGCACACACTCTGTGCTTACAGGACCTGCGATGATGTCACATGGAGGGGAGGAGTCAGGGGTCTCATGATCAGCTCCTCAGTGTATCCAGGACTGTGCTGGCCATCAATGATGCTCAAATAAGGTGAAGTTTGTGTGTGGTCAGGAGGCATTTACAGTGTGAATGTAGCAGAGGTGAGTGTGTACTAGGTGTATGGCAATTAGGTGAAGGTTATGTGTGGGGTCAGGAGGGATTTACAGTGTGAATGTAGCAGAGGCGAGTGTGTACTAGGTGTATGGAGCAGAGCCGTGTGTGTACGAGGTGTACGGAGCAGAGCCGTGTGTGTACGAGGTGTACGGAGCAGAGCCATGTGTGTACGAGGTGTACGGAGCAGAGCCGTGTGTGTACGAGGTGTACGGAGCAGAGCCCTGTGTGTACGAGGTGTACGGAGCAGAGCCCTGTGTGTACGAGGTGTACGGAGCAGAGACGTGTGTGTACGAGGTGTACGGAGCAGAGCCGTGTGTGTACGAGGTGTACGGAGCAGAGCCCTGTGTGTACGAGGTGTACGGAGCAGAGCCGTGTGTGTACGAGGTGTACGGAGCAGAGCCGTGTGTGTACGAGGTGTACGGAGCAGAGCCTTGTGTGTACGAGGTGTACGGAGCAGAGCCGTGTGTGTACGAAGTATGTGTACCAGTGGTAGCCCCCCGCGGATTCCGCTCCTATAGTCTCAGCCACCTTTGCCAGCAGCATTCTTCTCCATAGTCTCTTCTGCCGCTGTCTGCATTCTGCAGCTCAGCATGGGGGGGCACGATGTCATCACTGTGCTGATATGTGCAGAGCGACCGGAGGAGACCGGAGCAGCGAGAAGAAAGGTGAGGAGAAGAGAGATCTGGACGGCCAGACACTCCGCTTGGCTGCGGTGCCACCATATGGCAGTGCGGCTCCATTGAGCTGCTTGCATTATTTGTGTGCTTCAGGATGCTTGTGTATATACCAAGCATCCTCAGACGCACAAAAATGCAACATTTTGCATTTGAAGGGTATTTTTAAAAGGCGCAAGGGAACGCAATCGCATTTTAGCCCGCTCCTAACAATGTGTAATATACTCACTGTCAGAAACAGCTCTTGCTGGATTCGGCAGTCACTGTTCCTGTAAGGCTGCCTTCACATAGGAGTTTTTTTTTTAAATGTGGCAGTTGCGGTAAAAAAAACCTGCATCTGCCGCATTTTCCGTCTAGCGGCTGCACTTGCTGCACGTTTGCGGCAAGCCCCATGCATTGTCTATGGGGCTTGCGGTAAGTGTGCGGCAATATATATATATACATATATATATATATATATTAGTCCGCGATATGTACTTAAAGGGGGCCCACTGAGACCTTTTCGCCCGGGGGCCCACAGAAACCTGGAGCCGGCCCTGCCTGAGGAGGAGGTTATATTCATAACTTTGAAACGTACGTAGGCGAAATCAGACAGGGATACAGCGGTGACAGGGGACTAGTGTGATCCAGTACAAAGAACACGCTCTGCACCAGGTACTGTTTAAAGATACTTTGAACCCAATTTTCTTGCAGTAGATAGCAGCTGGACTGCTTAAAATACTGAGGACATTATTAATTCTGGTAAATTTTTGGGAAAGGATTTTGGACAGACACAAAAGTGATGGTGCTGTACATAATCACACGCAAATAATGTTGTTAGTTCTCTGTGTAACTAAACGCCAACCCTGTTTAGTGTGCATAAAGGGACTGTGTGCCCTCTAACATGGTTATGTAATTGTATTATTTAAGATATTTTTAATGGAAAAATGTTTTTTTAAATAATAAAGTGATTTATTTTTTTGCCAAAGTGAGAATTTAGTGTGCTAATTCACTTGAAAAATATCGGTGTAGCCCTGGAGGGTTACATTGATGTTTTTGTAAGGTTTAACGTTGAAAAGGGTGAAGCACGATATTACTAGGGGACCTTTGATGTGTATGTTTGTTTCTGTTTTTTAACAGATAGCCCCAGGTTTTTTACCTGTTATTGATTTTAGAGCAAGAGAAGAGAAATGGCAAAATAAGGCATCTGACATGTTTAAAAGGGACTCAGTCTACTCTACTGGGGAGACACCTGTACCAATTAGGGAAGCCTTAAAAAAATACAAGAATGCTCTCATTAAGAAAACCAAGATTTAGTGGACTAGGACAGCGCTAGAAAAATATAATGAGAATAAAATTATGCCCCGGGGGCTGAGAGTACAGCTGTACCCATCTTTTAATTTAGAGGATGAGGAACTGACCCAAAAATGGAAGGAGACGGCCGCAGGGTGCTCGGAAGCGTTTATCGGTATAATCATTGATAAGAACACTGCACTAATTAATCAACTAAGCGAGGAGATAAATCAGTTACATAGAAAATGAGTGGAAGATCTAGGGCTAGAGAATTTCAATAAACATCTCAAGGAAATTGATGAGGAGATAGAAAAGTGTCAGAAGGAGATCAGTGAACGTAAGCATAAAAAATTTCTCAGTGATATCTTAGATTATGAGAATGATAGAGTGTATCGCTGGCAGTTGAGAGGATCGGAACAACAAAGAGGAATGCAGAGACAAGTCTCAAGCAGTTCTTTATCATCCGCGGCTGGCATGTTTCGCCATGCCAACAGGATCCGTTATCTCCTCTATTGTGCTGCCCCTCCCGGGAGCTGATACGCTCCGGTGCCCTATTCCTGCTGCTTACATTTATATTCCTTGTTTGAAGTGGCACGGACCGTAGCGGGGAGTGAAGCGTGGTGCCGTAATTGGCAATATGGAGATTGCCCCTTCGGGATCAGGACCTAATGCAGCTTTAATACCAGATGGTCTGCTGGCAGGGAGGGAGGATGCAGAGACTTATTTTACTGATTGTGAAGTGAAGGACTGTGTGTCTGTTCTAAGTGAAAAAAGCTTGGAGCAGAAAATTTCTTTTCTTGCTGAAAAAGAACTTCGCTTATTCTGGACAGTGACTTCATTAAAGACCTACGTGGCCTGTAAAAGGGTACCCAGGGGGCTACGTGTGGCTAAGAACATGGCCTCTCAAACCTGCAGTCCTGATTTCATTAAGAGATGGGAAGAAATCCAACACGATTCATCCATGAAATTTCTATGCTTGGTCTTAGAGCAAAATGAAAAAGATCATCGTAAGATTACTGATGAATTAATTGCTCTGAGAAAAGAATTGCAAAAGAGAACCAAGAAAGGGAAATGGTCCTCTTTTATAAAAAGCTGGATGAAAAACTAGTACCACTCCAGAATGAAATTAAAGCTCTGAAAAGAGAGAAATTTCTAAGAGACAAGGCAGATTATGAACAGGGCCACATCTTCAATTGGGGTAAGTCTCTAGATACCCCTAGAAGGAAGAAAAAGAAAAATGCTGGGGGTGCTACTCCCAGAACGCCACAAACACCAAAGACTCCAGGAAAGCCTAACAACCCGGGTCCCAACAAAAAGCTGGAAAAAACAGGAAAAAAGCCTATTAGTATAAGCATAGATGAAGAAGATAATCCAGATGACAATGACTTAGATGTTGATGATGAAGATAACGTCCCTTTAGACGGAGAACGAGACGAGGAGGACGAAATAGGAGGAGAGGTGGAAGATCTTATCCTTCCTCCGCCTCTCAAAAGGAAGCAAGTCTCCTGGAGGGACTAGACCAGCAGCTTCTTCGAGTGTATAACCTGTCCCACCATGAGTTGTCTAGTGACATGATAGCCGTATTGCGCAAGGGTCTAAATTACTGTATGGCTGAGACTTTTAATTATGCAGAATTTAGATCTGATTTATTCAAGTCTACCAGAAAGTTATGTCTCTTTAAGTATTTTGAAAACCAAAAAGGGTCATTAAACGTTGATAATACGCATAAAAAATCAAAAATGTCTTTTAATGCCACTAACATCGGCCCCTTAGGTTTTTTTGTTGAAAAAGAGAACTTGCCTCAATCCCAAGCTGATCTTCAACTGCTCTTAGGTATCGCTGATAGTCAATTTGGGGAAACAATAAATAAAGATACTTGCCGCCCCCCTTTTAAAGGGGGCGTGAAATCTACTTATATGCCCCCAGCGATACCTAACGACAGCATAGATCTGTTTACCGAATTGGTGGATCGTGACGTAAGAGCCCTCATTTACCCAGAACCTGCTAGAAATCTGTCTCCCGGAGAACAAAGGGCTTTAAAAGAAATGTGCCAGTGGAAGGACATTATTTTCAGGAAGGCTGACAAAGGTGGGAGTATAGTAGTGTTAAACCGAGCTGACTACATCAAGGAAGCGTTAAGACAATTAAATCAGATTAACACCTACGTGCTTGTTCCTACGGACCCTACTAGTAAATATATGAATAAATTGAAATCATTATTGAGATCAGCTGTGGAGAAGAATGTTCTCACGTTGATCGAAGCCGAGAAACTATTGCCAGAAAATCCTGTGAAACCACACTGGTATTATTTGCCCAAAATACACAAAAATGAGAGCGAGCCACCGGGCAGACCTATTGTGTCTGCAGTGGGCTCGTTGTTCGAACCACTTTCCAAATATTTGGATTGGTTCTTACACCCATATTTGGCTTCAGTCCCTTCATTGGTAAAAGATTCATTTGACTTTGTAAATACAGTCGATCATATAGCTTGGAGTGAAAACTTTAAATTAACATCAATTGACGTAGAGAGTCTTTACACAAGGATTCCTCAGTCCTTGGCAGTAAAAGTTATCAATGATCTTTTGGAGAAGAACAGGGTAGATAGGGATGTAAGTGGCTTTGTTTCTAATGCACTGAGCCTTATTCTTGAGAACAATGCGTTCAACTTTTTGGACCATTGGTATGTCCAAAGGGTAGGGACAGCGATGGGTACTCCCGTCGCATGTACCCTGGCCAATTTATTTTTGGCTGCTTTTGAAGACACTTATATCTACACGGAGAACAACCCATTTCTGATAAATATTAAATACTACATCCGCTACGTGGATGACGTGTTGGTGGTATGGGAAGGTGATGATAAAACCTTCGATAAATTTGTTGACTACCTTAATCATAATACCTTCAATATGTCATTCACGTCAGTGTTTGGTGGGTCTAGTCTGGAATTTCTTGATGTTAAATTGGATCTTACTGACGGGGGGCTGGTTCGGTCTGTCTTTAGGAAAAAGACAGCCACCAACTCCCTACTTCATTATAGAAGTGCGCACCCTGAATATACAAAAGCGGCATTGCCGTTCAGCCAGTTACTGCGGTTAAAACGGCTAAATAACACTTCTGAAGGTTTTTTATCTCAAGCGGAAGCTCTGGTGAAAAATCTATCCTACAGAGGCTATCCCCCTGACATTTTAAAGAAAGCCAGAGAGAAAGTACAACAACACGGCGGCATAAGGAAGGAGGGTAGATCGGAATTGGTTCCTGATAATGATAATGATAATAAAAAGTCGAGAAAATTCTACTTTAATTTCAAATATGGCCCGATGTACAGTACTATTACTGCAGCAGTAAAGCGTCATTGGCACGTGATCGAAAACGACAAGACCTTTTCGAAGGTATCACCACAATTAGTCACGACATATAGGAGAAGTAAAAATATCGGTGATCTTATAGTCCAAAAAAGGATTAAACCATTACAAGGCAGCCCCTCCTGGCTAAATTCCAACCCACTAAAAGGGAATTTTAAGTGTTCACACTGCAACTGGTGCAGGTATTTAGAGAGTGGCCCTACTGTAAGAATTGGGGCGCTTATTAATAAAACACAAGCATTCATAAATTGCCGCACCAGCTGGGTTGTGTACATTCTATGGTGCCCATGCCAAAGATACTACATCGGGAAAACTATACGTTCAATGAACGTTAGAGTAAGGGAGCATTTTAATTCAGTATTGACCGGTAAAGGGTCCCCGAGATTGGTTCAACACATTAGGGATCACCATGATGGTGACCCTACAGTGCTGAAGTTTGCGGGCATAGAGAGAATTTTTCATTCCAGGAGGGGTGGAGATGTACATAAAAATTGTTACAAACCGAAGCCAACTGGATCTTGAACTCATTTGCTCAGGGTCCAGCCGGCTTGAACGATAAGATCGATATGGCTGTTTTTCTATAGGACGATTTTCTGAGGCAGCGGTAGGTTACATGTTTGCTGCTTTAAAGATTATGCTGTACTGTATATATATGAATATCCCCTCCATTGTTTGCCGTCATGTGGAGTTTTCTTTTTCTTTTTCTTTTTCTTTTTCTTGTTGTATTTTGCCTCACTTTGTCTCTTCGTGAATGTTCATTTCTTGTCATTGTTATTGGTTGTCTACTTCTGATTCAGTAGTAAGCAGTGGTCGCATTTGCCGGGCGGACGAGTCTATGAGATCAGAGCGGAGTTTAAACAACATAACACTAGTTGGGTGATTGCTGGTATGTAGTGGCTTGTAGCCTATTTGCGGCTACTATGTATTTGTATTTGAAGTTAAGTTGTGATGTTATTTAGATCACTTGACTTGGAATTATTGTCAAATCAAAATTATAATGCCAGTATATTCTGCGATCAGCTTGTTTAGACGGCGTCTTACTGAGATAGTATTGGACAATTTGTCTTTTTATGACTTAACCGTCTCATGTTTGTTGCCGGTATGGAATGATGATTCATTACTTTGTACAACATCGAGCTATATTATGCCCGCGTTCTGGTCTCCATGGCAACTCTGCCCGGTTTTGCTTCCTCTACCTGTTCTCCTTCTGTTGTTATTTCGTTATAGTGACAGAATAATTGTAACTGTATAAGCTTGTAAAGTTCACTGTTCTTCTCTTTTACTTTCAGTAATTACTGGAATCTTGATTTTAAAGATTTATTTGTATTCACATCTTAAGGGTTAATGGTGATGTTCACCCATGTTGCAGACTCCTCCTATATAGGAAGTGAGCTGCACGCCATTAACTCGTGACCCGTAGAAGCGCATTGTAGCGCGAAACGGTGCCGTCGTCTCCTCTGCACCCCTCCCCTCCCTGCATCTAGCAATGTGCCGTCTGCAATAAACTGCACGAAAAACTACAGCGGTGAGTGCTGCCTTCTCTTCAAAATTAGGACCAAGAACTCGGTTTGGGGGAAACGAAAATTTAATGAACCACGGGATGGAGCAGATAGAGCGAAGAACAAACGAAGCGATCGCTTTAAGGTAATTAACCTCTCTGCTCATGTTATATCCCCAGTACAACTGGAACTGCTTGAGAGGGGTCTCACATTCTCTTCTTCATCCTCTTTAGACACGTTTTTAACTATTAAAGATCTACATCTGTTTTCGAGAAAGCTCCTGTTGAAAAAATTGCATGCTAAAAAAGATCTAAATAATTCTGCATTTACGGAGGAGGAGAGGAGAGCTATTGAGATGTTGGAAACTATGGAGGAGGGGGAAGAGTCACAGGGTGAGGTAAGTGTAAGACCTGACTTTTTGATTCCCTCCAAAAAAAAGTTTGTGAATTTTAATGTATGCCCTGCAGTGGAAATTGTTACAAAATTGGTAGCGGAGGAGTTGGAACAGATGGCCTCTAAGGTTGATCATAGGTCAAACATCACCAGAAATGAAAGGCAGGCATAAAAGAGTTACAATCATGGCAGGATGTGACATTTAAACCCTCTGGTAATATGGCCGAATCACCTATATGTAAAACAGGCTAGGAAGTTATTAAACGATACTAGCTGTTACCAAAACTGCCATCAAACCCACTCCCTGAATTTCAAACCGTTTTGATCCAGAAAATCGAGGATGCTTTTTTGGAAGGGATTGTATCAAAGAAAATGGTGGACTACGTGAGGAAGATGCAACCTCACGTGGCCAAGTTTTATTTGATACCCAAGGTCCATAAGGACCACTTGGATCCGCCGGGGAGACCGATAGTTTCGGGTAATGAAGGGCTTTGTGAAGTCATCTGTAAGGTAATAGACTATTACCTGAAACCGATAGTGTTGACTTTACGGTCATACATTAAAGATACTAGAGCGGCTCTACAGAGGCTTGACCATATGCATTTGGCGGACAACATGACTATGGCCACAGCTGATGTAGAGTCGTTGTACACGTCTATTAAACATCAGGATGGATTGGCAGCAGTTAAATGGTATCTCACTAACCACAATGTGGAACAAGGGCTGGCCAGGTTATTGCTGACCCTTTTGGAGTTTATTTTGTCTTATAATTGTTTTGTTTTTTTGAACCAGGTTTACCTCCAAAGGCAGGGTACCGCTATGGGGGCGGCTTGCACCCCCTCATATGCGAACCTATTTTTGGGGGCGTGGGAGCAAGAAATTTTCTCAGACTATAACTTCCCAGAGATGGAGAAAGTGCACCATTGGATGAGGTATATTGATGACCTCTGGTTTATCTGGGAAGGAACTTCGGCTGAGCTAAAAAATTTGTTCAAAAGACTAAACTCCAATAGGATCAACGTGAAGTTGACCTATAAAGAGGGTAGGGAGCTAGAATTTCTGGACATACAGATTAAAACCTCGTAAAAGGGGGATTTGATTACCAACATATACCGGAAGCCAACTGCGACCAATTCTCTGTTGCATGCGAACTCTTGTCATCCTTCCTCAACCATCAGGGGAATACCAGTAGGACAATTTTTGAGGGCAAAGCGCATTTGCTCAGATGACAAACTTTTTGAGAGACAGGCGGAGGATTTGCGACAGAGATTTGGTGAACGGGGATATAGCAACCGGGTGATTAAGCAAGGGTATATGAAGGTTAAAAAACTGTCCCGAAATGAGGTATTATATAAACAACAGGATAAAGGTGTGGGTAAGGAAGATGTAGTCCGTTTTATTACTACCTACAGCACACATTGGCCACAGCTTAAAGAAATAGTGAGGAAGCACTGGGGGGTACTGACAACTGACCCAATTCTAAAAATGCTTGCCAGCAGTACCTAATATGACGGCGAGGAGGACCAAAAATCTACGGGACTTCCTGGTGAGGAGTCATTTCGAGCCTGAAAAACGTTCAATCTCACAGACCTGGTTGGATTTGAAAGGATGTTATCCATGTGGGAAATGTAAAGGGTGTTTAAACATTATGAAATCTAAAACCTTTACTAATTTTAATGGGTCTAAAGAGTTCGATATCCGCCATTTCCTCTCATGCGGGACTAAGGGCATTATATACCAGGCAGAGTGTCCTTGCGGTAAATTTTACGTCAGGATGACCACAAGAGAGCTAAGAGTAAGAACTAGAGAGCATGTAAGGGACACAGAGAGGGCACTGACTGAGGAAGATCCAAGGCAACTGAAAACCCTCCCACGGCAATTTAAGCGTTTTCATCAGTGCGACACCAGACAGTTGAAGGTGAAAGCCATAGACCAGGTATCTATGAGAGTGAGAGGAGTTAATCTGGCGAAAAGATTAACACAAGTGGAGAGTAGATGGATCTTCAGGTTGGGGACCTTGGTACCACAGGGACACAACGAGAATTTGGGATTCAGTGCCTTTCTCTAATCGAAGTTCAGATGTAACCCAGTTTTAGTTGAGGAAGTATTTTTAGGGACGTATATCCTTTGATATTAATTTGTGTTTTTTTAGTTTTAGTTGATCTGTGTCAAGTTCCGATTATCTGCATAACTGCCGGCAGAGGTCGATCACTCATCGGTGAAGTAATCATTGGGGAAGACGCAAAGAAATTTGATATACCTGTTGGGACATCACAGAAACATCGAACAAGGAATGAATATAACGATTTATGTGGTGTATGTGGTTTATTGTAATATGAATTAGACATAATCTATTTGTATCGTGGTATATGGTAACACATTGTAAATATCATTGATTTGCATTGGGTAATGTATTTATTTCAGGGGTTGATAACCAGTATTAGTTGTTAGGTAAGCATGGGGGGTATTATAAAGTTCAGGTTAGGCAATGAGCCTACCAGGTTAAACCAGGTTATACCAGGTTAATGCTGAGGCTAGGGTTGGGGTTACCAACCCTCCCTCCCTTTCCCCCCCTCTTTTTTTTTTCTCCCCTCAGTCCTTTTCCTTCAAACCCCTTCACCTCCACTGGGTAGTTAATTATGGACATGCAGTCCCCATAGGAATTTAGGCTTGAAGTATAATAATGTGTATTGATAAAGTGTTAATATTATTCTTATTCACTTATTATTGTTTGCACTTATAAGATTGGATTGATATTTGATTATGTGATTTTTTAAGTATTCACACACACAATTGATTTAAGCACTTTCACTTTTTGAATTATGTGAATCTGTCATTCATACATGGTTTGGTATTTGTTTTCACAGCACCATCACTTTTGCTTATTTGAGCATCGGATCTTTAAATATTATAACTTTAATAGTAACCCCACATAAGAGAGTTTTAATACAGTGATTTTAGGTAGGCAGGCACTGGCACTTTAAAAAAACTAATTAATATCAATCCCTTGATATATTGGGTGATGGTTAGCACAGACTTTGAATGACACAGATCGGCTTCTGAATAATATAAACGCTGACAGCACGTTAGTAAAGGTAGAACGTTGCCCTTTTCAGCCATGGTAACGCTGTGACGCTGATACGTCTTACGATGTTCAGCGCATGCGCTGACTGCAATTTCAGTAGTGCTGATTCGCCGCCCCTGGTCTACATAGCAGTGCTGGGAAGCTGGTACGTCATCATGACGTTCAGCGCATGCACAATTGAGACCAGGATGATGTGGCTTCAGTTGGTAGGCATTAGAGACATGGGGCGGACCCAGATGGTTGTCCGGGTAACGTGGTACACATGAAGGGATCATGTGACAGCGGGAAGGACCCGGAAATGATTCGGCCCTGAGACCTAATGCACTATAATGAGTTCAATGGAGTCAGGGGAAGGATTAGAGTGTGGAACCATATTATACCCCGAAAACCGGAAGTAGTAGGGTCAAGGGGTGACGTCAGTGCGGCGGATTGACAAAACAGGTGAAATGGATAATTAGGTAGGAGGATACTATATAAGTTAGAAACTTCCTCACTTTATAATGCACGCCCTGAGGAAGAGGTTATATTCATAACTTTGAAACATACGTAGGCGAAATCAGACAGGGATACAGCAGTGACAGGGGACTTGTGTGATCCAGTACAAAGAACACGCTCTGCACCAGGTACTGTTTAAAGATACTTTGAACCCAATTTTCTTGCAGTAAATAGCAGCTGGACTGCTTAAAATACTGAGGACATTATTAATTCTGGGAAATTTTTGGGAAAGGATTTTGGACAGACACAAAAGTGATGGTGCTGTACATAATCACACGCAAATAATGTTGTTAGTTCTCTGTGTAACTAAACGCCAACCCTGTTTAGTGTGCATAAAGGGACTGTGTGCCCTCTAACATGGTTATGTAATTGTATTGTTTAAGATATTTTTAATGGAAAAATGTTTTTTTAAATAATAAAGTGATTTATTTTTTTGCCAAAGTGAGAATTTGGTGTGCTAATTCACTTGAAAAATATCGGTGTAGCCCTGGAGGGTTACATTGATGTTTTTGTAAGGTTTAACGTTGAAAAGGGTGAAGCACGATATTACTAGGGACCTTTGATGTGTATGTTTGTTTCTGTTTTTTAACAGATAGCCCCAGGTTTTTTACTAGGGGACCTTTGATGTGTAAATAAGTGAAGTGACACTGTTTAACTGTATAGCGCCCACAGCAGCAGCGGTGCCATCTGACACAGAGCTGCAGAAATGAGAAAATGGTGGCGATGGGGAAAATGACTGCGTCTTATAGGGCTAGGACATGTGACATACACAGCCAATGATGCATGACCTTGCTTGTGTGCAAAAAATGCACTTTGCTGTGTGTGTGTCATTGGCTGACAGCCTGCACCGCCCCACTGTATATAAAGTTAGGAGAAAAAAAATGGAGATCAACATTATTTCTGCAGCACTGATCTAGGGTTAGGGTTAGGGTTAAGCTTTTGGTGATCAATGCATTATCGAACATAACCTCGAACTGCCGAATTTGAAGCAAATTATTTGAATTCGATGAATGACTCGAACACCGCCCAAAACAGCTCGAATTTGAGATTGGCGAACAATTCAAATGGAACACCGCTCATCTCTACTTCACACTGCAGTTTTTTCACTGATCAGTGTCCATCCAGTTTGTGTGCCAAAAGCAGGAGTTTCTCCAAAACCGAGAACAGGTGTCAATCTTTCAATTATAGTTTTTCTCTGCAAGTTCCTCTCCAGGTTCCTCTCTGGGTTTTGGCACACAAACTGGATGGACACTGATCAGTGCAAATACTGAAGTGTGCCAAACCCAGGAGTGACTCCAAAACCCAGAACAGGTGTCAATCTTTCAATTATAGTTTAGATCTTATTTTACATGTATTGTAAACTCAACTGAATAGCAGAGCAGGGAGAGGGGAAAAGGGGCATCAAGATCAACACACTGCAGACTTGGTTTCAGAAACCTCTAATATCAGCAGGCTTTCAGTTTCCTATAATAATACTCAAATGAATGGCCCATTAAAGCCCATTAATCCACTAACAGCCCATAAAATACATTAAAAGATGGGTGGTTTGTGATTCCACCTTACAGTATGTGCCTTTCACACTTGCATATTTTTCCTGATCTGGAAGATCAGGAAAAAACCTGATTCTTACAGGATTCATTTTTTGCCCATTCACTTTAATGATTTCAGGTAGAATCTTGTTGCTTCAGGTTTTTCCTGAAATCATTAAAGTAAATGGGCAAAAAAAATGAATCCTGTAAGAATCAGGTTTTTTCCTGATCTTCCAGATCAGGAAAAAAACGCAAGTGTGAAAGGCTCATTAGATCAGGCACATTCATTTGTGATATGTAAATTAGAGATGATCGGTGTTCGATTCGAATTGTTCGGCAATCTCAAATATGAGCTGTTTTGGATGGTGTTCGAGTCATTCCTGCGAGGCCTAAGCCCCTGGAGAGAAAGCCTGCTCCACAGCCCATCAGCAAAGGGAAGGGGAAAGACCGGGACCGGACCAGTATAGCTGGATCCGGAGGAAAACAGCAGCGGTGCCAGAGGATGACCTGAGGAAGGATCCCCTATGTACGCCGTAGTTACATGGGTAGGAAAGAGCCTGGTGATTCCCTGCAACATAGGGACACTGGATGGCTAGGCTGGGACCAGAGAGTCAGCTCTGAGGTGACCGTAGCTACAAGATCACAGACATACCGACGGGGAGCTCAGATTCCAGGTCTGATCTCCTAACACAACGTGCAGGAAGTACAGTGACATATAGGGCTCAGAGCTTACTACCCACACATAAGGAGAAGCCAAACAAGAACCTGAGTCACCTACCATACAGCACACTGGGGAAGAGAAGTAGAGAAGAGCCTGAGAGGAATTCAGAAAGAGCAGGGTCTAAAGCAGGAACCTGGCTGCAGGGTAGTAAATGGAAGTGTGGAGTTTAACCTGTAAGAGACTGTACAACTGTGTGAACTGTACTGTGAAGCACTTAAGTAAAAACCAGTGAACCCTGCCAGTGTCTCCAGTGTTTGCTTCCCTGCATGTTTCACTATTTCCACCCTGTCAGGAGCAGCCCGACCCACGGCGGGCTCATCCATCTGGCTGCAGCACCATCCATCCTCCTGGCAGAAGCAAGCAGCAGCGGTGGTTCCCATTGACCAAAACCCATGGGTGGCGTCACGACAATCCCTGTAAATAACCCCTTTACTTGTGGCTTGTGACACGGTCCGGACCAAGACCGCTGTGATACCCCGTGATTCACCGGTCTGGTACTGATTACCCCGTCCCAGTGGGCTCCACAGATAGGTTTAGGGAGTAGGGACTGGAGTGAGGGTGCGAGTTTTAGGAATATCTGCCCTTTTGAGGGCTGCTTCATAGGAGTAGGGATTAGGGAGTAGTAGTGTATCAGCCCTTTTCAGTGCTACTTCATAGAAGCAGGGACTAGTTTTAATTTCCTTTTGAGGGCTTTTGAGGTTAGAGCAGTCCCTATTAGTTTTTGCAGGCAGGTGTGTGCCAGTGCTGTGCAAGTGTTTTTCACAGGTTCTGGCCACATCTAGCTCTTTGAATCCTTTAGGGGAGGTAGTGTAGCACTGCTGTGAAGAAAGCTACACCACTTGTTTTAATTAGGCATTGTTTTTGCTGAAGCTAGTCTAGACAATTTGTTCAGGCTAATAGCAGTGTCCCACAGTGGTGTAGCCCACTTGTGAAAGAAGCTACACCTTCAGTGTAGTTCCTTCTACTAATTTTTAACTGCACCTAGCAAACGTGTCAGTTTTTGCCTAGTAACAGTGCCCACAAAACCATTGTTGTAGGCCACTTGTAATACAATCAAGTACACCTACGGTGTAGTTCTGTATACTAATTTTTAACTGCACTTAGCAAATGTGTCAGTTGTTGCCTAGTAGCAGTGTCCACAAAACCATTAATGTAGGTGTGGTGCCCCGCCATTGCAGGCGTCACAGAGGGGTACTGCACCCATAAAAGCGGTGCAGATACTCCAGCTGCAAGCAGATTCTAGGATGGTGGGTGGAGCCCATAGACCAGCAGCCCACACTAGATCACATGGTGGGAGGTACCCCGGAGGGAACAAAATCACCTCTAGGGGGACAAGGAGGTCTTTTTGCCTCCACGTCTGGAGAGAGCCAGCCAGGCAGTGAGACTGAAGGAGAGGGTCTATTGGCTGAGGGACCAGGAGAGTGGAAGAAAGAGATAGATCCCAGGCACAGACAGCCGGTTGGGGGGAAGAAAAGGACTAGAGAAGATCTAAACCCCGACAGCTTACTGGACACCGGAGCCCGCACCTGTGGGACCCTCCAAGGACCACAGAAAATCTGGCGATCTGAGGAGTATATCTATATACTGCCCTGACTCTTAAGCGACCAAAAGAAGGTACCAGGACCGCTTGAGGGTTCAGCGTCCAGCAGAAGGTAACCCGACGGGAGCGAGGAGAGTGAGAGACAGTAGGAGGTCAGATTCGCTGTATGGAATCACGCTTCAGACCAATCACTAGGAAACAGGAAGGAAAATACGGGAGAGAAGGCACACACCGAGGGTTCCATCCTACCACCTGGGATCCGCTTGCAGCCACTCATTAGCTACTTGTCGTTAAACATCTTACTGAACTGAGAACTGTAACGTACGCTGCTAATATTTTTCAGTAAAGTACCCGGAGTGAAGTGATCTCGACTCTGCTGCATTTTCTTTCCTATGAACTTATTCCTTTCACAGAACTGCTGGCCCGGAGGTCCCAGTCCTGCTTCCGGAGGACTATACCATCCCAGCTGCAATACCACCGACCTCCGGAGGACTGTGGCGGCTCTGGTGCTACTTCACCAGAAACTGCAGGTGGCGTCACGACAACAAACTTGTAAATTATCCCTTGTACATAAAACCCCTTTTTTCAAAGAATAGTCCCCCAGGACACGGGATCAGGCACAGCCGCCATTCCCGTGACACAGTTAACCCCTTGCGGCCTGATACCCGAGTACCCCGGAGCATGGGACTCGACATAGGCCACTTGTAATACAATCAAGTACACCTTCAGTGTAGTTCCTTATACTAATTTTTAACTGCACCTAGCAAACGTGTCAGTTTTTGCCTAGTAGCAGTGTCCACAAAACCATTATTGTAGGCCACTTGTAATACAATCAAGTACACCTTCAGTGTAGTTCCTTCTACTAATTTTTAACTGCACCTAGCACAGGTGTCAAATTTTGCCTACTAGCAGTGTCCACTTAACCATTACTGTAGGCCACTTGTAATACAATCAAATACACCTTCAGTGTAGTTGCTACTACTAATTTTTAACTGCACCTAGCACAGGTGTCAGTTTTTGCCTAGCAGCAGTGTCCACAAAACCATTACTGTAGGCCACTTGTAATACAATCAAGTACACCTTCAGTGTAGTTCCTCCTACTAATTTTTAACTGCACCATGCCCGGGACTCACTTTGGGACAAGTAGCAGTGTTGGTTCAGTCACCACTACTTGATTTACATCAAACGTTTTCTTGTCCAACAACTGCACAGTTCCCAATTTTGTCACATACAAAATGAGAGGCAAAAGGCCTGCTGCTGGTGGAAAGGGGAATAGGCGTGGTGGAAACAGAAAAAAACTTTGTGTCCGTGCGGTAGATGCTAAAGCTACATTATCATCTGCTGAAGAAAGACAATCTTCCAGCCAAAATAAGATGTCTACTTCTTTACGTGGCTAATCGGATATGATCCCTTTCTTATGGACACGACCATCAATACCACTTGTAAATGAGGCACAAAAACAGCAGGTGCTTGAATGGATCACAAGTGCTCTATCAAGTGGCCTCTCCTCCACCTCAACTTCTACATGACAAACCCTCCAGTCATCTGAGGTGTCAACCCAATCGCACTTCATTCCTCCCAGCTCCCAAGTCTCCACCAGCCCCACTGAGTCTGGGGTAACAGACATGGTTGAGTCTGCAGAGCTGTTCAGTCACACAATAGCCTGGGAATCTGAGGTCTACTGCAAAGCTTTGTGAGTCCAGACGAGTTAATGATCTGCCCTGATGCCCAGAAGCTTTGTGAGTCAGATCCAGGCCAGGCCCCAGAGGAAGAAGGTTCTGACCTTCATGTAGACCCTCATTCCCTAACAGTAACTACTCTTGGTGGACACAAGGAGGATGATGCTGATGAGACTCAGATACTGGACTGGATTGACAAACTAAGTTTTCGGTCAAGGCAGGAAGATGTTGTCTCTGAAAACGAGGGGTGTGAGAACACAGAGGATGATGATGAGGTTGGCTATCCCACGTACTGTCAACCCACAGTCAGCCAGTCGATGAGGTCAGCAGAGGAGGATGCCACTGACGACGAGGTTAGGTTGCGCCTTCCTGGACGTAGACAAAGTACTGGAAGCACGTCAACAACTGCATCCGCAGCCACAACTCTGCCTCTGAGCAGAAGTCGTGGTGGCTCTGCAGCTCGCATGGGCTCTAAGCCTTGCCTAGCCTGGGCATTTTTTGACATCGCCAAGGATCTCCCAACTCATGTCATCTGCAAGATTTGGCAACATTTGTCACCAATCTCTGAGAAGAGGCCAAAAACTCACTATCTTGAGTTCTTCATGCATGAACTGCCACATGGGCATGAAGCACAAGTCACAGTGGGAAGCTCACTGTGCTAGAATATGAGCTAGCAGGGTGGGCCTACCACCGTGTGTCCCATCAAGTGCATCTGAGTGCTCTTCATCATCAGTGACTGTGGGGACAGCTGTCACACAGGCTTTTGGACGCAGACCTTCCACCTCTTTACCCGCAACGGACACTTTGATTGGCAGGTCGTCACTTGGTTTTCAAATGGACAATGCTGCAGGTGTTGAGTTCTCACAGACATCAAGAGAAGCACCTTTGTATGAAGGAAACATTATATCTTCGCCTGCACCTCCCTCACAGACCTGCAGTTTGCTGGGGACACTCTACTCAACCCCGTCTTAGCACAGCAGCCAGCCCTCCTTCCCTCAGATGTGGACAAGTAAAAGACCATTTTCTCCTAGCTATGAGAAGACTACGTGCTTGAATTTCACCTTCTACAAGCTGTTGGCTACAGAAATGCTGCCTTTCCACCTGGTGGACACAGAGGATTTTCGAGACCTTATATCTGTCGCAGTGCCCCAGTACCAGTTGTCCAGTCGCCACTACTTTTCCAAGAAAGGTGTGCCTGCGCTACACCAGCAGGTTGCAGACAGCATCACCGCTTCCTTGACAAACTCACTGTGTGACAGGGTGCATTTCACCACAGACACTTGGACCAGTAAGCATGGACAGGGGTGTTACATGTCGCTGACTGGGCACTGGTTAACTATGGTGAGAGCTGGAGAAGGGTCTGCTGTCCAAGTCTTGCCGTCCCCACAAGTTGTGTGTCCACCCTCTGTAGGTAGAAGTTCCCCCACTGCTTCTGCCTCCTCAACTTCATCTCGGGCCTCCAGCTCTGCCCAAAAGCCTGTCTGGTGATGCCACCCGCATTGTAACTGCACAGAAGGAGTCCTGCACACCTCCTTACTATGCTGGCATCAGGGCTCAACGCCATCAGGCGGTCTTTACCTTGAAATGTCAGAGAAATGTGAGTCACACAACTGAGGAGTTGTGGTCAGCTCTGGCGCATGAGTTTCAGCAATGGTTGTCTCCACCCAACCTGTAGCCAGGGAAGGTCATGTGTGACAATGCTGCAAACCTGTGTGCGGCCCTTCATCAGGACAATATCATACACATGCCTTGTATGGCTCACGTGTTGAATCTGGATGTCCAGCAATTTTTGAGACACTATCCTGGCCTAGATGGGCTTTTGCAGAGGGCACGGTTGCTGTGTGCTGACTTCCGGCGTTCGCATCCCGCAGCTTAATGACTTGCTTCGGTCCAGAAGTCTTACAGCTTGCCCGTTCACCGGCAGAAATGTGATGTGCCGACACGCTGGAATTCTACTCTACACATGTTGCAGCGACTGTGGCAGCCACGTAGAGCCCTGGTGCAATACGTTATGACATATAGCCTGGGCCAATGAGATCCAGAGGTGGGGCATATCACGCTGCTGAAGTTGTCTCAGAGCAAGGACCTATGCACCCTTCTGCACAGTTTTGAGATGGTGACGAAGATGTTTAGTGCTGACGATGCTATTATCAGCATGACTATTACAGTCATCTACATGCTGGAGTACAAACTAAACAATATTTGGAGTCAGGTGGTGGGACAAGAGGAGGTGGAGGAAGTACAGGAGGAGTCCTATGCGGAAGGGAAGACAACATCTCCAAGGTCCTCACGGTCGGCAGCACCAATACGGCAGGCATGAAAGGGTGGTGGAGACAGATTAACGAGGGCGCATGGTAGCAACCAAACTCTTGAGGAAGGTGCAGGAGCCCAAGAAGAAATGGAGGACGAACTGGCAATGGGCATGGAAGAATCAGCAGATGAGGGAGACATTGATGACATTTATGTTGTGCGAGGTTGGGGGGAGAGGGCAGAGGAATCAAGCATGATTCCCACATTCCACCACCAACACAACAAGGACTTGGTCCTCCTGGATGCGCAAGACACATGAGCGCCTTCTTGCTGCACTACCTGCAACATGACCCTCGGATTGTCCAAATTAGAAACAATGCCGACTACTGGATTGACACACTCTGAGATCTTCGGTACAAGACCAAATTTGCCGAAATAATTCCTGCCATACAAAGGGACGCACGCATGCAGGAGTATCAGCAGAAGCTGATACATAATCTCAGATCGGCTTTTCCACAAAACACCAGTGGTACACAGAGTAAATCTC
Source organism: Allobates femoralis (assembly GCA_033576535.1). Taxonomy (NCBI): domain Eukaryota; kingdom Metazoa; phylum Chordata; class Amphibia; order Anura; family Aromobatidae; genus Allobates; species Allobates femoralis. Next base: position 229,597,025 of record JARQOC010000007.1, on the reverse strand, counting down.
ACAGTTCTACCTTGGCAACTGTGGGACTATCGAGTCATCATCCCTCACACCGTAGCAGTAACACCGTATCTGGTGGTGGTAGCAGCAATTTTGTGGCCTCGTTTCACAATTTTTTTCTTCCATCATTTGGAAGGCCTGAAGACACAAGAAGTCCGACACATAGTCAACACCTGGAGCGGATGGTACACGAGTATCTCTAACTTAACATCTATCCCATGACTGGGTAACTGGAGCCTTGCTCATTTTGGGCTTTCAATCTGGAAAAATCGCCTGAGCTCACCACTCACGCCTTGATCTTGTTGTGCCCCGCAGCCAGCATTCTCTCGAAATGTGTCTTCAGCACTGCTGGTGGGGTGCTGACAAAATAGCGCATGCGTCTGTCCGCCCAGAATGTGGACAGACTAACGTTCATAAAGATGAACAAGGCATGGATCCCCAAGGACTTTCCTACCCCTGTGCCATCCTGGGGAGAATAAAGCCTTGTAGATTTTTGGCTAAAAGTCAACATTTTAAGTTTGCAACTGTGGGGCAATTGATGCCACGGAAGTGGTGTCTGTGCCCAAATTTTTGGAAAAAAAGGAGACTCTTACAGATACTGAGGTAAAAACCTCACCAAATACTCATCGTCTGCACGTGGCCTTACAGATACTGAGGAATAACATCACCAAATACTCATCGTCTGCACGTGGCCTTACAGATACTGAAGTAAAACTCACCAAAGACTCATCATCTGCACAAGGCCTTACAAATACTGAACTACAACTCAACAAATACTCATCGCGTGCACATGGCCTTACAGATACTGAAGTAAAACTCACCAAATACTCATCTTCTGAACGTGCCCTTACAAATACAGAAGTAAAACTCACCAAATACTCATCTGAACGTGCCCTTACAAATACAGAAGTAAAACTCACCAAATACTCATCGCCTGCACGAGGCCTTACAGATACTGAAGTAAAACTCACCAAATACTCATCTTCGAACGTGGCCTTACAGATACTGAAGTAATAAAATACTCACCAAATACTCATCGCCTTACAATACTGAAGTAAAACACCAAATACATCATCTTCTGAACGTGGCCTTACAGATATGAAGTAAAAACACCAAATAATCATACGTCTGAACATGGCCTTACAGATAGTGAAGTAAAAACTCACCAAGTATATCATCACTGAACATGGACTTACAGATTAGAAGGTAAAAACCTCACCAAATACTCATCGTCTGAACATGGCCTTACAGATACTGAAGTAAAACTCACCAAGTACTCATCGTGTGCATGATGCCTTACAAAACTGAAGTTAAATCAACCCAATACTCATCGAGTGCATGAATGCCTTACAACTGTGTAAAAACTGATTTTAGAAGCATGACCATGCCTATATCTGTGTCTTCTTCCTTTTACTCGTCACTCTTTTTCTTTTTGATTTTTATATGTACTTGTCACTTTTCCATGTCTTTGATTGTATCTTCTGAGTGTTTGTCACCTTTGGATTAGATTTTCTAGTGTTTGTATGTGTTTTGTTTGTCTGCAATTGTTTTCAATGGTATTCGACGGTGTTCGACCAACATTTGATAAACAACCCCCCAATTCGACTAATCAAATAGAATTCGAACACTAGGGTGGTGGCTCATCTCTAGTAAGGATATCAGCTGTACATAAAGAGCATAGTCAGAATATATTTTGTGTACTTACTCTAATATTTCCTTTCACAACATTAAAGGGCAGATCATTCCTTAACCAGGTGATGTGAGGACTAGGAAATCCAGTAGCGATACATTGCAATGTTATAGATTTCAGTATTAGAACAGAAACTGGCGATTGTTCTGGTTTAATGGAAGGACGAACTGCAATACAAACAATATATATCAATGTTACACAAGTATCAGCATCTATTATCAATTAACAAGGTCTAATATTTAGTACAAACAATAAAGTAGTTTTCCAGCTTCTAAATAAGAAAAAGACATAAAAAGCTGCAAATGTGAAAAAAAGAACACTACTGACCTCTGCAACTCCCTGTTATTCAAGCATAATTACCCTGTGGTTCTTGACAGCACCAGCATTATAGGATGTTAAAAAAAAGTGGACACAGTAGCTAATCAGTGATCTTTGCAGTCACATAACATAATTAGCAGCATTATGGCTCAGGGACAGGTTGATTGTTTATGTCAACAATATGTCATGAGACCGGCTGCAGTAATCATGTGCCACCAAGGCAGGCAAGGACCACCATAGCAAGTTCACTGGATAAAAGGTGTGTTGAAGAGGTGAGTAAAGGTTTTTTTTGCGTATGTTTTATTAATTTTATTTTTTTCAGAGACAAGACAAACCTTTAAAGTGATCCTAAACCCAGAAATTGACCCCCCCCCCGTATCTTTAGACCTGTCCCTGCACCCCCTCTTATCATTCCTAGCCATCCCTTTTGCAGAAAAAAATCGCTTTTGTAAAGTAAGAGAAAAGGTTATAATACTTTGACCTGTGTGAGTTCTCTCTTTCTGTGGAAGCCGAGATGGGACGGGCCTGTCTGCTGCTGCCTGGTAATTAAGCACGCCCCTCTCTGCTTGCTGCCTTTGTGAGTGTGTGGCCGCGTCATGAAAGGGAGTGGGGCTAAATCGCGTCATGCCGGAGCCCCGCCCCCTTTCATCACGCGGCCAGACACTCACAAAGGCAGCAAGCAGAGAGGGGCGTGCTTAATTACCTGGCAGCAGCAGACAGGCCCGTCCCATCTCGGCTTCCACAGAAAGAGAGAACTCACACAGGTCAAAGTATTATAACCTTTTCGCTTTCTTTACAAAAGCGATTTTTTTCTGCAAAAGGGATGGCTAGAAATGATAAGAGGGGGTGCAGGGACAGGTCTAAAGATACGGGGGGGGGTCAGTTTCTGGGTTTAGGATCACTTTAAAGAAATTATCGACTTTCTTTGAATAATGTTTAATATATCGATCAGATCAGACAAATGTTTGCTACCCAACCATCACAACCCCCATGTATATCAGACCACTTCCCTCCCCCACTAACCCTCCTCCCCTCCATCACTGAAGGAGAACTTGCACACCTCCTCTACAAATCACAACTCACCACTTGTGTATCGGAGCCCATCCCATTCGACTTCCTTCCCAACCTCACCACAACACTTATCCCAGCCCTAACCCACCTCTTCAATCTATCAATAACCTCTGGTAGCTTTCCTTCCGCTTTCAAACATGCAACAATTACACCTATCTTGAAGAAGCCATCTCTCGACCCGCCCTCCACATCCAGCTACCGCCCCATATTGCTCCTCCCGTTCGCCTCCAAACTTGTTGAAAAGCATATCCACACTGTATTCTCATCCCACCTCTCATCCAACTCTCTCTTTGACAACCTTCAATCTGGCTTTCGCCCCCACCACTCCACCGAAACCGCCTTAACCAAAATTACTAACGACCTACTTACTGCAAAAGCTAACAGACACTTTTCCGTCCTCCTCCTTCTTGACCTGTCCTGTGCATTCAACAAACACAGTCGATCACTGCCTCCTATTACAGATCCTCTCTTCCATTGGTATCACTGGCCTTGCCCTCTCGTTGATCTCATTCCACCTTTCCAACCGCACATGTAGCGTCTCCCACTCCAACACTACCTCCTCACCCCATACCCACTCTGTTGGGGTCCCTCAAAGCTCTGTCCTGGGACCCCTTCTTTTTTCCATCTATACCCTTGGCCTAGGATAACTCATAAAGTCCCATGGATTCCAGTAGCACCTGTATGCTGATGATACTCAGATCTACCTCTCTGGCCCAGACGTCACCTCTCTGCTGTCCAGAATCCCAGAGTGTTTATAAGCCATATCCTCCTTCTTCTCCTCTCGCTTCCTTAAACTAAATGTAGACAAAACTGAACTAATCATCTTTCACCCATCTCGTGCACCTCTATCTGATCTATCACAATAAATGATATCATACTTTGCCCTGTACCTGAAGTCTGCTGCCTCGGAGTGATCCTTGACTCTGCATTACCCTTCAGACCACACATTCAAGCTTTCACCACCTCCTGACGCCTCCAACTCAAAAATATTTCCAGAATCCATCCCTTCCTCAACCCTCAATCTCCTAAACTACTAGTGCATGCCCTCGTCATCTCCCGTCTCAACTACTGAAACCTCCTCCTCTGTGGCCTCCCTGCTAACATTCTTGCACCTTTTCAATCTGTCCTTAACTCTGCTGCGCGACTAATCCACCTCTCTCCTTGCTGCTCCTCCACTTCTGCCCTCTGCAAATCCCTCCACTGGCTCCCAATTCCCCAGCATATCCAATTCAAACTACTAACATTGACTTACAAAGCCATCCACAATCTGTCCCCCAATATATCTCTGAACTAATCTCCCGATATCATCGAACTCGTAATCTTCGATCCTCCCCAGACTTCATCCTTTCAACCACACTTGTAAGTTCCCTCATCTAACCGCCTGCAAGACTTCGCCCGACCATCCCCCATCCTCTGGAATTCCGCACTTCAAAATGTCCGACTATCCCCTACACTCAAAATCTTCAAGGGGAACCTTAAAACCCATCTCTTCAGAACAGCCTGTAATGACCACAGTGCCACCTCACCACCAATGGACCTGGTGCTCCTCCACCACCCGAGCAGACCCAACCTACTGTCTCCCTCCCCATTGCCCTGTAAAATGTAAGCCTGCAAGGGCAGGGTCCTCTCTCCCTTCTTTATCAGTCTGTCACTGTTAGTTTGTTCATTGTAATTTTAACTTGTTTGTATGTAACCCTTTCTCATGTACAGCACCATGGAATCAATGGTGCTCTATAAATAAATAATAATAATATAGGGTTATTCATTTTCCTAATTACATTCATCAAAATCACTAGAAATTATAAGGCCCTATGGGGTAATCAGGAATGGATCTCACTACATGAGTGCAATCAAAGAGCTCACAAAATAGTTCCAGGTTCCAAGAAAGCCACCAGTGCTTTTACATTCATGCCCCCTAGTCATCTGAAAGAACCATTATCACACTCTACATTAAAGCTTCAATACTTATGTATTACTTACCATGCACAATGACATTAAACAGTTTTTTGCTGGTTCCAGCTTCATTTTTAGCAATGCACTCATATGATCCACTATCTGAAGACTTTAATTCTTGAATAATAAGTTTTTGACCATTTGACTGAATATGCACACCATCATTAATGTCTAGAGGGATACCATTTTTCAACCACCTTTTAAAGAAAATGTGCATTAAACATATGAAGCTTTAAATTAAAGCATTAAAAACAATAAAAAAAAATGCATATGTATTTTAATGGGGTTGAATCTTAGCGCTAACTTATTACCTTTTACGCTATGGCATTTGAACCAGACCAACTATGTAGTTATTTTACCTTTCGTTTTTTAGAAAGGAATCTCTTTATTGAAGTAAATATATGTACAAAATCACACATAAAACAAATTCACATATATAAAAAATTAATTAAAACATTTTTGATAAAATCATTTCTTTATAAAAATAAGTGCATGTTCCTTTAAATAATTTTCATGTGAAGGTTTCAGACGACCAGAAAGTGAAACCTTCACATGAAAATTTTTTTAATTAATTTTTTATATATGTGAATTTGTTTTATGTGTGATTTTGTACATATATTTACTTCAATAAAGAGATCCCTTTCTAAAAAACGAAAGGTAAAATAACTACATACACACCCTATAGGGACACATGCACTCACCCCACAGGGACACACACACCACAAAGAGACACACACAACACAGATACACACACACACACCACACAGCCCCCCCCCCACAGGGACATACACACCCTATAGGGACACATGCACTCACCCCACAGGGACACACACACCACAAAGAGACACACACAACAGAGACACACACCACACAGACTTCCCCCCCACAGGGACACACACACATACACATCCTATAGGGAAACATGCACTCACCCCACAGGCACACACACATACACACACCCCAGGGACACACACACCACACAGACACAGATGTGCACAAATCACCTCACACAACTCGCCTCATACGTGTGCCATCTTTAATTTCCAAACATAAACATCTGATTAAAAACAGCCAATGTGCAACACATGTGCCATATAGGGAATTAAGGCAGATGTCAGTCACATGAGCTGTCTATTATGTGTATGTGTGAGGTAACATATACTGCCCGGCCAGGGGGAGGGTTTACGGTTGGCTGGAGATTTATTAGGCTGCCTATAGCAATCAATCACAGCTCAGCTTCTATTTTCTTACAGGTCATCAATATGACGTATTCAAATTCTATTTTGTTATAGCTAACATCAGTTATTTATTAACCCGGGCATAGCCGGGTACTACAGCTAGTAATTAATATAAATGTGGAGCCCACGGGGACGGGGTACTCGGTGCCGGACCGGGGTACTGCTGGGAGTGTCACGGTGGTCCTGGTCCAGACCGTGTTCGCACAATAAAATGGGGTGTATTTACAGGGGATTTGATTTGTCGTGACGCCACCCACGGGTTGTGGTCAGTAATGGGACCACCGCTGCTGCAGAACGTCCGGGGATGATGTTTGACAGCTTTAGATGGAACGGCTCCCCGCAGGTAGAGCCTGGTTCCCCAGGGCAGTGTTGATTAAAGTCTGTGATGGTTGTTATAGATGTTGCAGGGAAAGGGGATGAGCCCGCCAGGGGTCGGGACAGCTCCTGACAGGGTAAAATGGAGGATTGTCAGTTCTTTATACCTGAAATCAGATACAGACACCGAAGCAGGGTTCACCCGGGTTTACTTCTCCAATTCTTCAGTCAAACAGTGCACGGAACAATACAGTTTCTACAGCTTTAATCAGTTGACTCCGGTACACTTGAACTCACTGCAGCCAGGTTGTCACTCTTAGACTCCTCACTCCAACTATGTGTCCTTTCAGGCTGATTCTCTGTCTTTCCCTCAGGTGGATTGCGGAGCGGCAGCTCGGTCCCCAATTGTAGCTTCCCCCTAAATCTATGGGCAGTAAGCCGGGTCCTCTTTGTTGCTGCTGTGCCCCCCAACCCTGTATTGGGAACACAGACCTGGAATCTGTGTCCCCATCAGTTTGTCTGGTGAGCTGGTTTAAATCTTTAGTCCCCCTCAGAGCTGACACTCTGGTTTTAGCCTAACCTTAGGTATCCCTGTTTCACAAGGGATCACCGAGTCCTTCTCTACCCATGTAACTTCCCAGATATCAGGAGAGGCTCTTCTGTCAGTTATTTGCCGGCCCTCACGTCTTCCCTGGAACTGATGGAGCTAGTCCGGTCTTTTCTGCTCAGCACTTGCCTACTGGCTAACTGCTTCCTGTTTCTCCCTTTTATACTCGTCTGTTACCATAACTACGCTTCACCCACTCATATCTAGCCCTACTACCCCTTGCCTGCCTAGAGGCCCTGGCTCCGGGTTAGGTCCCTATGTAAGTGGATATGTAATTTGAGGTGTTTGCCAAACAAACTGTCCACCCTCCTGCCTGGCTGCAGTTTCTACCTGTGGCCACCCTGGTCGCAGGGATGCCACATAAACATTATTGAATAATAACAAAAAAGAATATTAAAGCATGAAAATATATAGCGGTCTGCTAAAATACAGGATAGGATGGACCTCAATCCACAAAGGGATCGGCAATTATCTTAAAAGAAAGACAGCGTATCCACAAGTAAAAATGTCCTCACAATAAATATGTGCTTTTGTGGTTAGGACATGATATATGTAGATTTGCAGATGGTTTATAGCCAAAATAGAAACTAATAAGTAAATATAAGAAATATCTTAAAAGAGCATTTAGTGTATAATGTAGATTAATGAATAAATACATAAATAGACAAGTGTGAATAAACACAATTATACTAAACTACACAACAGAAATCTAATTGTGACATCATGTATGGAGAAACAAACTCCATGTTACAAATAAAACACAGTGAATAATATCATCCTACTAAGTATATGGAACCTTGAGACAATGCACCACAGGTGGTAATACATAGGGAGAGTAAGAAAAAGGGAGCTCACGGGCACCTCGTCACGCGTTTCTTCACGATGAAGTCTAATATTATTAATTGTTCCTGTGGGTTCTTTTGCATTATCATTTCACTGTTTAGACATTTTGTTCTTGGTTTTCAGCAGACTATTCATAGCCTGCTTTCTCATTTCTTTACGCCCTCGGGCAGATTCATGAGGTAGAGTGCTTGGTCCTCCAGTCTTTTAATTTTTGCTATGACTGCACATGCAGTGTTCACCACAGAACACCATTGCACATGCCTTTCGGATTATGTCCTGATGTTGGCCAGTGCCTGAGTCAGAACGTTATTTGTGAATGCAGTTAGCATACGCCTGTCACACTCCTATGCAGCAATCACATTGTTACTTATATAATGTATGCAACAGTGTCTCAGTTTTTTCTATGTAATTCTTTCAGCAGTCCCAGTGTCTCCTGTGTGGTTTACATATAGCCAGCACTGGTGTATGGCTATGTGATAATTTTACAGCAGTCTTGGTGTCATATATGTTATGTATATTCAGCAGTCTCAGTGTATCGAATGTGATGCATATATAGTAGTCTAAGTGTACCTTAAGTAATGTATATAGCAGCTGCAGTGTTTATTTTGTGTTGTCTATTAATAGCAGCCTCAGTTTCTCCTAAATGATGTATACACAGCAATCTCAGTGCATTCTATATTATGTAACTAGCAGTCTCAATTTATCCTATGTGATGTATATACAGAAGACTCTGAGTGTATCCTGTGTGGCGTACACATAAGTCTCAGTGTTTCCTACATGATGTATACTAATCGTAGTGGTTTCTATGTAATGTATATATAGTAGTCGCAGTGTATCTTATATTACGTATATACAGAAGTTTGAATTTACCCTATGTGATGTGGATTTAATGTATCCTACGTGATTTATATACAAGAGTCTCAGTGTACCCTATGTGATGTATGAACAGCAGTGTCCCTGTTTCGTATGTGATGCATTTTCAAAGGTCTTAATGTCTCAAATATTATGTATATACAAAAGTCTCAATGTACCCTAATGGTACCTTTACACGTGGCAACGTTTCTAGGTATTCCACAGGTAACTTACTGGCTGCAGTGAAATCATGGAGACATTGTTCTATCTTGTTGCTGTGTACAAATGGAATAATGTCTCCATGATTTCACTGCAACCAGTAAGTTACCTGTGGAATACCTAGAAATGTTGCTGCGTGTAAAGGTACCCTAAGAGATGTATGAAGAGCTGTGTCAGTGATTCCTATGTGATGCATTTACAGCAGTTTCAGTGTCTGCTATGTACAGGAGTTTCATAGGAGTACCTATGTTTCAGTGTAACTATGTTTCAATATCTCCCATGTCCTATGTATACAGTGGGGAAAAAGTATTTAGTCAGCCACCAATTGTGAAGTTTCTCCCACTTAAAAAGCTGAGAAAGGCCTGTAATTGACTTCATAGGTAGACCTCAACTAAGAGAGACAAAATGAGAAAACAAATCCTGAAAATCACATTGTCTGATTTGGAAAGAAATTTGTTTCACATTTTGGTGGAAAATAAGTATTTGGTCACCTACAAACAAGCAGGATTCTTGCTGTCACAAACCTGTAACTTCTTCTTTAAGAGGCTTCCCTGTCCTCCACTAATTACCTGTAGTACTTACACCTGTTTGAACTTGTTATCAGTATAAGAGACACCTGTCCGCAACCTTAAACAGTCACACTCCAAACTCCACTATGGTGAGGACCAAAGAGCTGTCGAAGGACACCAGAAATAAAATTGAAGCCCTTCATCAGGCTAGAAAGACTGAATTTGAAATAGGCAAGCAGTTTGGTGTGAAGAAATCAAAATGGGAGACATACAAGACCACTGATAATCTCCCTCGATCTGGGGCTCCACGCAAGATCTCACCCTGTATGGTCAAAACGATCTCAAGAACGGTGAGCAAAAATCCAAGAACCACACGGGGGACCTTGTTAATGACCTGTAGAGAGCTGGGACCAACATTACTCAGGCTACCTTCACTAACACACTACGCCACCAGGGACTCAGATCCTGCATTACCAGACATGTCCCCCTGCTTAAGCCATTACATGTTCGGGCCCATCTGAAGTTTGCTAGAGAATATTTGGATGATCCAGAAGAGTATTGGGAGAATGTCATATGGTCAGATGAAACCAAAGTAGAACTGTATGGTAGAAACACAACTCATCGTATTTGGAGGAGAAAGAATGCTGAGTTGCACCCAAAGAACACCATACCTACTGTGAAGTATGGGGGTGGCAACATCATGCTTTGGGGTTATTTCTCTGCCAAGGGACCAGGACAACCGATCCATGTACATGAAAAAATGAATGGGGCCATGTATCGGGAGATTTTGAGTGCAAATCTACTTCCATCAATAAGGGCATTGAAGATGAAACGTGGTGGGTCTTTCAGCATGACAATGATCCCAAGCACACCGCCAGGGCAACAAAGGAGTGGATTCGTAAGAAGCATTTCAAGGTCTTGGAGTGGCCTAGCCAGTCTCCAGATCTAAACCCTATAGAAAACCTTCAGAGGGAGTTAAAAGTCTGTGTTGCCCAGCAACAGCCCCAAACCCCCTCACTGCTCTAGAGGAGATCTGCATAGAGGTATTGGCCAACATATAAGCAACAGTGTGTGCCAGTCTTGTGAACTTACAGAAAATGTTTCACCTCTGTCATTCCCCACAAAGGATATATAACACAGTATTAAGATGAACTTTTGTTATTTATCAAATACGTATTTTCTACCAAAATTTGAAAAAAAAATTGCCAAATCAGGCAATGTGATTTTCAGGATTTGTTTTCTCATTTTATCTCTTAGGGTACCTTTACACGCGGCTACATTTCTAGGGTGGCTACAGGTAACTTACTGGTTGCAGTGAAATCATGGAGAGATTATTCCATTTGTACACAGCAGCAAGATAGAACCTTATCTCCATGATTTCACTGCAACCAGTAAGTTACCTGTAGCCACCCTAGAAATGTAGCCGTGTGTAAAGGGGCCCTTATGGTACCTTTACACGCCGCGACGGCAGGCTGGATACATCCCGCTACTTCACGTGCACGAGCACGCTCAATCGGCTACAAACGCTCAACGCACCCTCTTTACACGCCGCCATAAGGTGCGCTACGCCACGCTACATCTGTAGCTAGCTACATCGCCGGGTGTGTCAAGTAGCCAGCTGTAGATTAGCGTACCACGTTTACACAGCGCTACAATAAGCTAATATGGGCGGACCTGGTACAGCAGGGACAGCACATAGGCGTGCCACAATCTTGGATTACGAGCCGTCCGTACGATGATAGGACAGCGCAATATCATCATGATTGGCCAGGCATCGCAGGAGGCTGAGAAATACAGCACGCTCGAGCGATTGTGTAGTGTGACTGGTCAGCTCCTTAAATATGCCTCCCTGTGCAGCGACTACCAATCATCATGCAGGAGCTTCCTCCAATGATCGCTGAAGGGGGGCGGTATCCCAGAGCCTGGGTCACGCCTTAGCTACATTGCAGCTACAGCCCCGGGTGTCCAGAGTTTCCTTCCGTTGCCTCTTTACATGCCGATACAGCTCGCTACCATCGGCGATGTAGCCATCAGTTTTCGAGCAGAGCCCATAAACAGATGTATCTGTTGCCGGCTGTAGCGTCACGTCTTCAGACGCCGCTACGACGGGCTACATTGGCGCTACAAGCGACATTTGTAGCCTGTAGCGGGATGTATCCAGCCTGCCGTCGCGGCGTGTAAAGGTACCATTAGGGCCCCTTTACACGCGGCTACATTTCTTGGGTGGCTACAGGTAACTTACTGGTTGCAGTGAAATCATGGAGAGATTATTCCATTTGTACACAGCAACAAGATAGAACCTTGTCTCCATGATTTCACTGCAACCAGTAAGTTACCTGTAGCCACCCTAGAAATGTAGCCGCGTGTAAAGGGGCCCTTAGGATACCTTTACACGCGGCTACATTTCTAGGGTGGCTACAGGTAACTTACTGGTTGCAGTGAAATCATGGAGACAAGGTTCTATCGTGTTGCTGTGTACAAATGGAATAATCTCTCCATGATTTCACTGCAACCAGTAAGTTATCTGTGGATAAGCTAGAAATGTAGCCGCGTGTTAAGTGGCCATTATAGTTGAGGTCTACCTATAATGGTAATTACATGACTCTCATCATTTTAAGTGGGAGAACATGCACAATTGGTGGCCGACTAAATACTTTTTTTCCCCACTGAATACAGCAGTCTCAATGTCTCCTATGTGATGTGACTTTCCCACTTGAGGAGGCTCACATATAAATATGTATCTGTGTTTGGAGCAGCTTACTGCTGCGAACAGGTCTTTACAAAACTTATCGCAGCAAAGAGATGACTGCTCTCCAGACTGATGCAAAGTAGAAAAGCAGTTGTGAGTAGCAATATCTGAATACTACCTAACATCATAGCTTCAACAAAGAGAACCAATTCCAGCCATCACATTAGATATCAGTTATTAAAATGTTTGACCAAATATAGCAGGATACATTTTGAGTTACTAAATCTGTATGGCCTGCAAATAATTGTATAAATATACAAATAGCACACAGCAGAAAAAAGGTTATCTATCCCTAGTAGGGATGGGCGAATCTACTCGCTAGGACTCGTTACTCGGCGAGTAGTAAGGGACTCGCAGGACTCGGTACTCGGCGAGTTTCCCAGTGATGACTCGCACGAGTCCAATGCAAATCAATATCAATCCTAGTTTTGTCAGAAACGCTGACAAAACTAGGATTGCCATTGTTTGCATTAGACTCGTGCGAGTCATCACTGGCTACTGTGCCAGTGATAGCAGGGAAACTCGCAAAGTAACTGCTGTTTCTTTGCGAGCCGAGTCCAGCTGTCTTCTCTGTGCAGCTCCAGGGTCCTAGAACCTGCCTGCTCACAGAGATGTAGCAGTGCTGAGATTATTCTCAGTCTGCTCATTCCCTGTGCATGTAGCAGAGAGGACATCGCGTTTTGGACTACGTCGGACGGAAGAGGATTTTTTTAATTAAAGATGGAGTCCCTAATGGCTTTTTTTTTTATTTCAAATAAAAAATTTTCTCTGTGTTTTTTTAACCCTTTATTGGAGATTCTTAGTGGCTGGGTCAAACGTGGCCTGACATTAAGAATCTCGGGCTTAATACCAGCTTGTATAACAAAGCTGGTATTAACCCCTTTATTACCCAGCGTGCTACCGCCACCAGGGCCGCTGGAAGAGCGGGGTTCAGCGCCAGAGGATGGCGCTTCAATGAACGCGCCATCTTCTGGGGCGGCTGCGGGCTGCAATTTGCAGCGGGGGGTGCCCAGAAAGCTTGGGCATCCCTGCGCTGCGGATTCCAGCCCTCAGCTGCTTAGCTGTACCTGGCTAGACATAGAAATTGCGCGGAGCCCCACGCATTTTTTAAAAATTATTTAATGAATTTCAGAGTCAGAGTCTCAGAGTCAGAGTCAGAATCTCAGAATTTCATGAAATAATTTAAAAAAAATGCGTGGGGCTCCGCGCAATTTCTATGTCTAGCCAGGTACAGCTAAGCAGCTGGGGGCTGGAATCCGCAGCGCAGGGATGCCCAAGCTTTCTGGGCACCCCCCGCTGCAAATTGCAGCCCGCAGCCGCCCCAGAAGATGGCGCGTTCATTGAAGCGCCATCCTCTGGCGCTGAACCCCGCTCTTCCAGCGGCCCTGGTGGCGGTAGCACGCTGAGTAATAAAGGGGTTAATACCAGCTTTGTATTATCAGCTGGCCCTAAGCCCGAAATTTATGGTGGTCACGCCAATATTAGACATGACCGCCATGAATTTCTATTAAATTGTTTTAAAAAAAACACAACACAAAGAAAATTTTTTATTAGAAATAAAAAAAAAAGCCATTAGGGACTCCATCTTTAATTAAAAAAATCCTCTTCCGTCCGACGCAGTCCAAAACGCGATGTCCTCTCTGCTACATCCCCTGTGTATAGATATAGATCTCTATGCACAGGGAATGAGCAGACTGAGAACAATCTCAGCTCTGCTACATCATCTCTGTGCACAGACATTCATGTCTGTACACAGGGATTGAGCAGACTGAGAACAATCTCAGCACTGCTACATCAGGCAGCAGGCAGGCTCTAGGACCCTGGAGCTGGCAGCCAGCACAGAGGAGACAGGACTCTTATCTGTGCGAGTCAGCGATTACTTACAAAGTAAACGAGCAATGCAAATAAATGACAAAACTAGGATTGCTTCAGGCTGAAGCTTCCGAGACACATCTGCGAGTTGTAAATCTCACACTACTCGCTATTACTCGCTTCCCCATTCATTAACATTGGACTCGCTAGACTCGCAACGAGTAGCGAGTCCTGGGCTCGGACTCGCTAGAGTCAAGCGATTCCGAGTAATTTAGGATTCGCCCATCACTAATCCCTAGGCAAAGGTAGAGATGAGACTAGCCTGACGCCATCTACAAATGGATTATCCCCATGCACATGAGCAGATCTTTCACATGATGTGCAACCAGCATCATTTATTCACTGTCTAGCAGTATTATTTATTGATTTGTTTGGTCAATGAATATAAATTACTCATTTTAAAAAAGGAAATGTACATGACATGGAGGGGGCAGGTTTGGATGCTCATAGTGTTGGTCAATTTTCTACCAATGGTTTTGCTTCATGTTATTTTTACTGAACAACAGACATTAAGTCTATTATAATTGCAATTTACATTGAAAACACAAAATACTATATGTACGTTGTCATGTAACCTTTTCCAGTGAGTCTTTCCCTAGTTTTACCTTATTGATGGAATAGGAGTGCCTGTAACATAACATTCTAGTTCAATGGGGTTAGTGGCAACGACAATGTAGTCTTCTAAATCATCTGTATCTTCTATAGTTGGAGGTACTGGAAAATAAAAAATAAATATAATAATACAATTATAACTACAAAAATAATAACCAAGTGACCGAATGTCATGAACATTTATTTATTTGATACACTGTAAAAATAACAAATAATGGATTTTGTTCTACTTGTTATAATTTCAATTTTGCAATTCCATTTTGCAACATATTCTAAAATTCTGTACGTTAAAGTAAATCTAAAGCATCAAAACCTGAACTGGAACTGAAATGTAACCATGCAGTAGGTGCATGTTAACACGGGCTTCAAAACAGCAAAAACAACAAGAAAAAATGAACAAAACCCTAAAATAAATCTAATACCGTATATACTCGTGTATAAGCCGACCCGTGTATAAGCCGACCCGTGTATAAGCCGACCCCCCTACTTTTGCCCCCAAAACCTGGGAAAACCTATTGACTCGTGTATAAGCCGAGGGTGGACTCCAGCACAGGTATACAGCCCCCAGCAGTGTGGTATATAGGCCCCCCAATGGTAGTATACAGCAGCCTCCCCAGTGGTAGTATACAGCAGCAGCCCCAGTGGTATATACAGCAGCAGCTCCAGTAGTTAGTATACAGCAGCCCCAGAGGTATATACAGCCCCAGTGGTAGTATACAGCATCCCAGAGGTATATACAGCCCCAGTGGTAGTATACAGCATCCCACAGGTAGTATACAGCAGCCCCAGAGGTAGTGTACAGCAGCCCCAGAGGTAGTATACAGCAGCCCCAGAGGTAGTATACAGCAGCCCCAAAGGTATATACAGCAGTCCCAGTGGTAGTATACAGCAGCCCCACAGGTATATACAGCCCCAGTGGTAGTATACAGCAGACCCACAGGTATATACAGCCCCAGTGGTAGTATACAGCAGCCCCAGAGGAATATACAGCCCCAGTGGTAGTATACAGCAGCCCAGAGGTATATACAGCCCCAGTGGTAGTATACAGCAGCCCAAGAGGTATATACAGCCCCAGTGGTAGTATACAGCCCCAGAGGTATATACAGCCCCAGTGGTAGTATACAGCAGCCCCACAGGTATATACAGCCCCAGTAGTTAGTATACAGCAGCCCCACAGGTATATACAGCCCCAGTGGTAGTATACAGCAGCCCCAGAGGTATATACAGCCCCAGTGTAGTATACAGCAGCCCCACAGGTATATACATCCCCAGTGGTAGTATACAGCAGCCCCAGTGGTATATACAGCCCCAGTGGTAGTATACAGCAGCCCCAGAGGTATATACAGCCCCAGTGTAGTATCCAGCAGGCCCAGTGGTAGTATGCAGCCCCCCCTCCTTAATATGCGTCCCCCAATATTAATAAACAGCCCCCCCCCTCCTTATCATGTCCCCCCCCCGGCTGCGGCAGCTGTTAAAATAACAAACACTGTATACATCACCTTCCGACGCAGCTCTCCGCTCCTCCGGTCCTCAGCGTCTCCGCTCGCGGCTTCTTCTTCCTTGATGTGCCGGCTTGTGACCGCGCGCAGGAAATGACGTCATCTCCTGCGCCCGGTCACATGACACCGGCACAACAAGGAAGAAGAAGCCGCGAGCGGAGACGCTGAGGACCGGAGGAGCGGAGAGCTGCGTCGGAAGGTGATGTATACAGTGTTTGTATTTTAACAGCTGCCGCAGCCGGGGGGGACATGATAAGGAGGGGTGGGCTGTTTATTAATACTGGGGGACGCATATTAAGGAGGGGGGGCTGTTTAGTGCAATATGCACGGCATCCCCCCGCCGCTGATGGATAGGGGGATGCCGTGCATATTCATTGCACTAATGAGGCGGCCCCACGTGACCGCCTGCGGTCACCGCGGCCCCCTCCTGCCTCCTCCAGCCCCCGGTCACAGCTCCCCCCCCACAGCATACCGTATGACCCGTGTATAAGCCGAGGGGGGGACTTTTCAGCCCAATTTTTGGGCTGAAAAACTCGGCTTATACACGAGTATATACGGTATATAATTCCCCTAACGCACTTCCGTAAGTTTCGGCGCTGTTTCCGTCGTTGTGGCTATGGGCGTGTGGCGCCCACGCAACCTGTGAAGCATTGCCCGCGCAGCGGGCATTGCGAGCCGTTGCAGCGGCGCGAGCAATGGCCGCGCAGCGGCCATTGCGAGTCTCCCGCCCTGGCGACGACCGACGAGAGCCGGGCACTGTGGCCGAAAACAGAAACCAAGTGCCTGGCCATGCACAGCTCTAAAGACCGCTATGTATCTCAATGGGCAGTGAGGCGCTATGCTCATTGGTCGGCGCCAGCACACAGCGACCAATGAGCTTCGCGCCTCACTTACAGCGGTAAATTTGAAACTCAAAGTCCTCCATGTATCTCAATGGGAAGTGAGGCGCTATGCTCATTGGTCGGCGCCAGCACACAGCGACCAATGAGCTTCGCGCCTCACTTACAGCGGTAAATTTGAAACTCAAAGTCCTCCATGTATCTCAATGGGAAGTGAGGCGCTATGCTCATTGGTCAGCGCCACCACACAGCGACCAATGAGCTTCGCCCCTCACTTACAGCGGTAAATTTGAAACTCAAAGTCCTCCATGTATCTCAATGGGAAGTGAGGCGCTATGCTCATTGGTCGGCGCCAGCACACAGCGACCAATGAGCTTCGTGCCTCACTTACAGCGGTAAATTTGAAACTCAAAGTCCTCCATGTATCTCAATGGCCAGTGAGGCGCTATGCTCATTGGTCGCTGTGTGCTGGCGCCGACCAATGAGCATAGCGCCTCACTTCCCATTGAGATACATGGAGGACTTTGAGTTTCAAATTTACCGCTGTAAGTGAGGCGCGAAGCTCATTGGTCGCTGTGTGCTGGCGCCGACCAATGAGGATAGCGCCTCACTGGCCATTGAGATACATGGAGGACTTTGAGTTTCAAATTTACTGCTGTAAGTGATGCGCGCAGCTCATTGGTCGCCGTGTGCTGGCGCCGACCAATGAGCATAGCGCCTCACTGCCCATTGAGATACATATATATATTTTTGATTGCCAGCCAAGGTAAAACCAGGAAGCTGAGGGTAGCAGACATGTTTTGCTTTCTTTTACAACCTCCTTAGCTGAACCTGAACCCAAATAATAACAGAGACTTCTCAAGAAAGTCCGTATTCAGGATCCGTGCCTGAACACTAGGTGTTTGGTACGAACCCCCATCACTATTTATGGTGTAACTCACATAAAAAAATAAAAAATAAAGATATAAATAAATAGAAATTGCAAAGTGTGTGCAACCTGAAATTGCTTCTACTAAGGTAAAGTTTCGAAAAATATAAAGAAATTTTGGGAAATCACATCATTTAATCTTTTTTAGGGGCACATATGTATCTTTATATCGGAAAAGTTTTTGAAGAATGTTATTTTGTTTAGACAAACTTGATTACTCCATATATGACATAAACTCTTCTTCTGGGTGATATTTCCAGAGCCCTGACAATCATTATATAGCATAACATCATAATGATGTAATAAATCAGCCACAACATTTTTCTAACCTAAGACATGGACGTCATATTTGACTTCAGTTTCTCCTGCTACATTGGTAGCTACACAAGTATAGCGCCCTTGGTCTTGCTCCTCTGTATTTTTAAACTCCAGCTTCATGCCATTGTACAGGAGGTGGATGTTGTCACTTGTCTCCACTGGCACTCCTTCTTTCAGCCACGTTATCAATGGTAATGGATGTCCCCTGGCTTCACACTCCAATACAAGGGTTTTTCCCATGATTACCTTTTTATTAAGCGGTTTACTCAGATCTCCATCAATTGTAGCTGGAACTTGTAAAAAAAAGCACACATAATATTAATATGGCAGCAGAGAACTAAGCCAATTATAAGGTCTTACTATGTCAGGTTCACACAAAAACTACTGCAGTAAATATAGTAAATCTGCAGGTTAACACTTTTTCCTTTAAGGGAATCGGTCAAGTCTTGGGGTGGCAAACTATTCAGGTTTTTGACCGGGGTTGCTCTGTTAAAATGAGTCAATAGCTTTAAGTCTTAATATACTTACTGGGTAGATGTTCTTTTTCATGGTGTGATGCGTCGCTATGTCACTTCCAGGCCGCCCCTTATCTTCTTGGAGTATGTGATTGGCTATTGGAGCCAGTCATGTGGCTATTTCTCCCAGTAGCCCGGAAGTGACACAGTGCTGCAGCACAGCTGAAAGGGACAACGCGGACCTAAGTATGTAAGTACTAAGTAAGTGGGTAAGTATTATCAGTAAGTTTATTAACTGTTTACTTGCTTTAACAGAGCAGCCCTGGTCAGGAACCCGGGGAAAACAGAGCAGTTCACCCATCCCTAGTCAGGTCCTCTGTGTCCCCAGAACCCCAAGCAGTTCTGTTCACATATCTATATTCCTAACTAACAGTCCCTTTCTGTATTTGCACACATAAACAAATCTTAAGAAAGAGTATATTTAAAGACCGTATTGTGAGATGCAAATTAGGGCTTTGAATATTCGTTATTTCCCAACTAGTCAGCCCACTTACCATTTCATCACGCCCCTGTGGGTGTGATAATGACTCACCCAGGCAGGGGTACTCAGATCTCGGACGTTGATTTGGGGTGTTGTCACAGGTGGTCGTGTCTGAATCTGTGGCCCTGGTGGTCACTAAAATAGTGTGAAAATAAAATAATAAAATGGATTGTTTGTGATGCCACCTACAGTGTCTGATGATAACACTAGCGCCGCTGTCAGACCTCAAGAGATGATGCTATTGCAGGTAGTTGGTCTTGCTTCCTGCAGGTGGAGCAGGATCCCCGGGGCAGAGTTGCTGCTGTGCTGGTTGTCATGGTAGGAGCACTGTAGTTTGACGGTAAAAAGACAAGAGAGGCTTTCTTTGCTCTGCACGGGTGTTTACTGGTCACTTGATAAACACAGTTCAATGGCAGGTTAACAGTCACACAGTCACGGGTAGCTGGACTGGGTAGTGACCAATGAATGGGGTGTCTATGTGTCTTACAAGCGTGTCCCTCTAAACTTCTCTTTCTCTGTCCTGTTGTGGGGAAGCCTGGTTGACTTGAAACCTGGCCTCCTTGTTCCTTTCCTGCTGTCTTAACGTGGGTAAGAACCCTCTCCAGATTACCGCTACCCCTGTGGCTATACACGGGTCCTAGCTCATCACGTTAGTGATTTTTGTTGCTGGTGGCACAAAGGCTAAACTCTCCTGGGTCTGACCAATGTTGGTGGCTCGGAGTTGAACTTGCCTGTACCGCTCCCGAAGCCGGTTCTCCACTGTGGACTAGGATTCCCCCAGATCTGTTACCGTACAGTCTGGCACTGGGTCTCCTCCTTCTGCCTGAGTCACCACTCTTTCTGGGAGCCCTTTCTGTGCTTTCTTCTGAAGGGTCCTCCTCAGACGTTCTCGTTCTAACTTCTTCCTTTCCTTCTGTGTTCCACTGCTAACTTCAACTATCACTCTTATAACCTCCCCCCCGGGACCGGTTACCTAGGTAACAGGTTGAACCAATTGGTCCCCTGAAGCTAAGTGTGTGTGGATGCAAAGTAAAAAAGTCACATATCAACCTCCCCTTTCACTGGTCACAGGCATACCGTACACGTTGGTCTGGGTGCAGATCCCCTTAGTGGCGCACCGACCAGTGGGGCACCACAATAACATGCTTTCCAACAGCTAGCCTCATTGGCAGCACTATACAAAACCACGCATGTGCATGGCTTTAAACCCCTCAGCATTAAACTTGACATGTATGCTTCCCGGTTTCAGAGAGGCTCACTGCACATGATTGCCTACTTGCCTACTTATGTCCGAGGGTGTCTGCTTGTACGGACCCCCTTCAGTTTGCATATCGGCAGAGTCTGGGAGTGGACGATGCTGTAGAGTATCTGCTACAAACAGTACATTCCTTGTTGGACAATGATGGAACCACTGTGCGTGCCATGTTCTTCGATTTCTCCAGTGCATTCAATACCTTACAGCCACTATTATTACGTAAAAAGCTGGCTGAAATGGCAGTTGATGAGGGATTAGTGAATTGGATTATTGATTACCTGTCGGACAGGCCACAGTTCGTAAGATTGGGGGCGGCCGTTTCGGATAGTGTTCGGAGCAGTGTTGGAGCCCCTCAGGGAACGGTGCTGTCGCCATTCCTTTTTACGTTATACACAGCTGATTTTCAGTATAAATCAGACCTTTGTCACCTTCCGAAGTACTCTGATGACTCATGGTACCTTTACACGCCGCCACGGCAGGCTGGATACATCCCGCTACAGGCTACAAATGTAGCTTGTAGCGCCAATGTAGCCCGTCGTAGCGGCGTCTGAAGACGTGACGCTACAGCCGGCAACAGATACATCTGTTTATGGGCTCTGCTCGAAAACTGATGGCTACATCGCCGATGGTAGCGAGCTGTATCGGCGTGTAAAGAGGCAACGGAAGGGAACTCGGGACAGCCTGCGATGTAGCTGCAATGTAGCAAAGGCGTGACCCTGGCTCCATGTTACCGCGCCCCATGTGCGATCATTGGTGGAAGCTGCTGCATGACGATTGGTAGTCGCTGCATAGGGAGTCATA
The DNA here is from genome assembly GCA_033576535.1 of Allobates femoralis. Classification (NCBI taxonomy): domain Eukaryota; kingdom Metazoa; phylum Chordata; class Amphibia; order Anura; family Aromobatidae; genus Allobates; species Allobates femoralis. The sequence goes on along the minus strand of JARQOC010000007.1, from coordinate 229,575,544 downwards.
TTTAAGGAGCTGACGAGTCACACTACACAATCGCTCGAGCGTGCTGTATTACTCAGCCTCCTGCGATGCCTGCCCAATCAGGATGTTATTGCTTCGTCCTATCAGCGTACGGACGGCTTGTACTCCACAATTGTGGCACGCCTATGTGCTGTCCCTGCTGCACCAGGTCTGCCCATAGTAGCTGGTTATAGCGGTGTGTAAATGAGCTACAGCTAGCTACTTGAGACACCCGGCGATGTAGCTAGCTATAGATGTAGCGTGGCGTAGCGCACCTTGTGGCGGCGTGTAAAGAGGGTGCGTTGACCGTTTGTAACCGTTTGAGCGTGCTCGTGCACGTGAAGTAGCGGGATGTATCCAGCCTGCCGTGGCGGCGTGTAAAGGTACCATCAGTGATAGTCGGAGGTATTGAGAGAGGTCGGGGGAAGGAGGAATACAGAAGGGTGGTTTTGGACTTTGTTGATTGCTGCCAGGCTAACCATTTAGAACTCAACGTAAAGAAAACCAGGGAGTTGATGTTGAGTTATGGAAGGTGCATGAAGGATTGCTTACCTATCACTATTGATGGTCAGGATGTGGAGATGGTGGAGATTTTCAAATATTTGGGGGTTCACCTGGACAGCAAGCTTGATTGGAGGTGCCATATGAAGAAGGTTTGCAAGAAAGGGATGAGTTGACTTTACTTCCTAAGGAAGTTAAGGTCATTTAATGTGTGTAGCAAAATGCTTGAAATGTTCTACCAATCTATTGTGGCGAGTGCAATCTTTGCTGCAATAATATGCTGGGGTAGTAGTGTGCGCACAGCTGACGCTAGTAAGCTGAATAAACTTATCAAGAAGGCTAGTGCTGCGGTGGGTCTACAACTTAGGACTTTCGAGGAGGTATTAGAGGATAGAATTAATAAGAAATGCAAGGCTATAATGAGCAACAATACACACCCGCTCTATGAACTGTTTGCGAAGCAGAAGAGCACATTCAGCAAGCGTCTAATCCAACTAATGTGTAAAAAGGAAAGATACAGATAATCGTTTGTTCCGACAGCTGTGGGGATGTTTAACAAATGTATAAGTGTAAAGCATCCCAAGACTAAGTGAAGTTCTAAGGGTATTGGGGGAATAGGTGAGGTACATGTACCAGTCTACCTGCATCTGCTGTCCATATAGACTTATTTTGTAAAGTGTGTAATGTTCTTGATCTTTGTTCTGCTGCTGTAATACTGTAATTTCCTCCGGGATCAATAAAGTTTATTTTATCTTATCTTATTGGACGTTGTCTGCTTTTTTGGTCATATGCACTATGCCTCTCTGAAAGCTGGAAGCATACACCCGCCCTAACACCCCCTTGACTAGTTAAAACCCTAATTAGCCTCTCATAAATGGTCTTTAGATATACTTATTCTTAAAATCTGTTTATGTGTGCAAATACAGGAAGGGACTGGTAGGGATTATAGAAATGTACACAGAACTGCTCATGGTTCTGGGGACACAGATGACCTGACAGGTTCCCTTTAAGGAACATACAGTAACTTATCTTTTTTACTCTTTATTTATATTAACATTGCTGTAGATGAACATTCTGTTACTATATTATTATTATTATTATTATTATATGTGTAGCTGTTGAATGTTATATTTCTAGATAAATCATTACACAACAGTAAATTTAATTACCTAAACTGTAATTTATTTATTTTAGTCGCATATATAGCACCGTTAATTCCATAGTGCTTTACATACATCAGCAATACTATTCCAATTAAAGCTCAAAATATTAATTCCCTATCAGTATGTCTTTGGAGTGTGGGAGGAAATCAGAGTGCCTAGACAAAACCCACACAAACATGGGGAGAACATACAAACTCCATTCAGATGTTGTCCCTGGTAGGATTTGAACACAGGACCATAACAGGGATACAATGCTAATCACTGAGCCACTGTATCAAATTATCCAATACAATTGATTTTAATTTCATGAACAGGATTTATGTCAGTAGATGAGAATACATGTGATTTTTAATGTTTAAGGGCCCTTTCACATCAGCGTTTTTCGTAATTCGCGGCAGATGCGGTGAAAAAACCGCATCTGCCGCGTTTGCCGCATAACCGATACACTTGCGGCGCGGTTGCGGTTTTTTCCATAGATGTGAAAGGGCCCTAAGTCTGGAGGCACTCTGGAGAGCTCCTGCACTGTAACAGTGTGATATTTCAGTACCAAGAACCAGGGCTATTAATTCACGCTTTTACAGTACAGGACCATGGAGAGCTCTTGAGTCCTGCAGTCCGCTGGAGAATACAGGATTTTAATGAAGAGCGGTAGTAGCAGTTTCTGTCATGGTTCTCATGCTATTTCTCTCTTGAGTTGATTAAAGGCATAGCTTTACTTGCTAAAAATTAGAAGATCATGGCTTTACTTAATATACATGAAAGCTTACCATAGATATCAAGCACATATGCCTTCTCTGCATTCCCTGCAACATTGGTCACATGGCATGTGAATCTTCCAGAATCTGTAGTCTTGGCTGCAGAAATTTGAAGATATTTTCCATTCTCAATATAAATGACACGTGTACTGGGGAGAATTATTTCCCCACCTTTATACCAAGCAATTGTAGGGTGTGGAATTCCCCTAGCATCACATTCCATGTTTATTTCACTTTTCACTATAAAGGACAACTCCATGGTGGTGTTACCATCTTTAATACTGGGTGGAACTACAAAAAATATGTAAAAGATACCATTAGATATTTTGTAGCTACATAGCAAAGGTTACTTGGAATAATGCTTCATATTTTAATATCATTTAATATATTTTTTATATTACTACAGGGCATAGACCCAAATCTGAAATTGTTCTGCTGTATCCAGGATGGTCAGGAGATAATTGATTCACGGATTTTCAGTCAAGCACCCATGTCATTTCTGTGCAAAATAAGCAGCAGAACAAATGCTGCATTTATACTACACTAGTAAAAAGGCCCGATGCAATTGCATCGGGAGCAGGGTGAAATAAATTGTGTGTATACAGGCGGGTCAGTGGGTAGCAGAGTATACAGGCGGGTCTGTGGGTAGCAGAGTATACAGGCGGGTTTGTGGGTAGCAGATTATACAGGCCGCTGTGTGGGTAGCAGAGTATAGAGAAGGCTCTGTGGGTAGCAGAGTATACAGGCGGGTCTGTGGGTAGCGGAGTATACAGGCGGGTTTGTGGGTAGCAGATTATACAGGCCGCTGTGTGGGTAGCAGAGTATAGAGAAGGCTCTGTGGGTAGCAGATTGTACAGGTGGCTCTGTGGTAGCAGATTGTACAGGTGGCTCTGTGGGTAGCAGATTGTACAGGTGGCTCTGTGGGTAGCAGATTGTACAGGTGGCTCTGTGGGTAGCAGAGTATACAGGCGGCTCTGTGGATAGCAGAGTATAGAGGCGGCTCTGTGAGTAGCAGAGTATACAGGCGGCTCTGTGGGTAGCAGAGTATTGAGGCGGCTCTGTGGGTAGCAGAGTATAGAGGCGGCTGTATGGGTAGCAGAGTTTACAGGCGGCTGTATGGGTAGCAGAGTATAGAGGCGGCTGTGTGGGTAGCAGAGTATAGAGGCGGCTCTGTGCGTAGCAGAGTATACAGGCAGCTCTGTGGGTAGCAGAGTATAGAGGCGGCTCTGTGGGTAGCAGAGTATAGAGGCGGCACTGTGGGTAGCAGAGTATAGAAAGGGGTCTGTGGGTAGCAGAGTATACAGGCGTCTGTGGTGGTGGCAGAGTATACAGGCGGCTGTGGTGGTGGCAGAGTATACAGATGTCTGTGGTGGTGGCAGAGTGTACAGGCGTGTGTGGTGGCGGCAGAGTATAGAGGCGTCTGTGGTGGTGGCAGAGTATACAGGCATCTGTGGTGGTGGCATCAGAGTATACAGGCATGTGTGGTGGTGGCGGCAGAGTATACAGGCGTGTGTGTGGTGGCGGCAGAGTATACAGGCGTGTGTGGTGGTGGGGGCAGAGCATACAGGCGTGTGTGGTGGTGGGGGCAGAGCATACAGGTGTCTGTGGTGGTGGCGGCAGAGTATACAGGTGTCTGTGGTGGTGGCAGAGTATACAGGCGTCTGTGGTGGCGGCAGAGTATACAGGCATGTGTGGTGGTGGCGGCAGAGTATACAGGCATCTGTGGTGGTCGCGGCAGAGTAACAGGCATCTGTGGTGGTGGCAGAGTATATATGCGTGTGTGGTGGTGGTGGCAGAGTATACAGGTGTCTGTGGTGGTGGCAGAGTATACAGGCGTGTGTGGCGGCGCTCCAGCAAGGCAGGGGTTAAAAAAAATAAAAAAATATTATGCTCACATGACCCCGAGCCCCCGCCGTCTTCCTCCAGGCTCCCGGTGGCTCCCGCAGGCTCCCGATGCCTGCAGAGCTCTTGTACAGCAGTTCAGGACCTGCGGTGATGTCAGAGTGACGTGACCCGCGGTTACCATGGAGTAAGCTGGTGTCACGTGACTCTGACATCACCGCAGGTCCTGTACTGGTGTAGAAGAGCTCTGCAGGCACCGGGAGGCTGGAGGAAGACGGCGGGGGCTCGGGGAGAGGTGAGAATTTTTTTTTTTTTATTTACAGTGGTGCGGCTGCGGCTCGCGATGACGCTGCGCGTCATCGCTCGCAGTGCCGCAAAGCATCTTGGGATTGGGCTACAGTGCCCGAATCCCAAAACTGGCGATTATATAAGTAGAGATATATATATATATATATATATATAATATATATATACAGGACAGGGGTTGTGGCACTCTGCAGTGTATATATATATATATATACACAGGACAGGGGTTATGGCACTCTGCAGTGTATATATATATATATATATATACAGGACAGGGGTTGTGGCACTCTGCAGTGTATATATATATATATATATACACAGGACAGGGGTTATGGCACTCTGCAGTGTATATATATATATATATATATACACAGGACAGGGGTTATGGCACTCTGCAGTGTATATATATATATATATACACAGGACAGGGGTTATGGCACTCTGCAGTGTATATATATATATATATATATATATATATATATACACAGGTTTTTGGATGTGCCGTCCTCTTGCCTCTGTGGGCCGGGAGCGGCGGGGAGCCGGTGTGTGTTAGAGGGGATGAGGAGCGGTGACTGAGGCTGGTGAGCACAGTCTGGGGGCAGGGTGTACCTGGGAGGATCGTGTACCGGGTGCTGTATGGCCGCTCCGGGGAGCGGCGAGAGGAGGACGTGACTGGCTGCCGGGGCGTGTCAGTATTTGCAGGCTGACACGCCCCTCTCACTCCCATTGGCGGGCGGCGGCAACAGGAGGATGTGAGTGGCTGCTGTCACCTGCCCACAGCCCACAGCCCACAGCCCCTACACCGCAAGTCGGACAGCACCGAGGCGCCAGCGGTGAGAGGGGCGAGGGGTGAGGGCCGGAAGGCACCGCCGGCATCCGGGCAGCGTCGGGCTTGCGGGGCCGACGGTTGCCAGGATGGCGGCGGTGTGAGGTAGTGCGGCGGGACTGCGAGCGATGATGCGTAATGCGGCAGCGGCTCGCAATGACGCTGCGCGTCATTGCTCGCAGTCGCGCAAAGGAGTCTGGGATTCGGCTACAGTGCCCGAATTCCAGAACTCCCGATTATATAAGTAGATGTGAACACAGCCTAAATGTCCAATCAAAAAGGGATGGGAGTTCATGAAAAGTGCAGCTAAACTGTGTTGTTTCGGTGCTTTTTTTCTTTGAAGCTTTAAAGTTTAAAACAATCCGCAGGTAAAAAAAAACCTTTATTTTTATGCATAGTATCAAAGCTTTTCTGTAATATAACAATAAATTAAGAACGACAATTTTCATCTGCAAAAAAATTCACTAAATAAGGGGAAAAGCATATAAAACAGACATGCCAAACATGTAACAATTAAAGAAGTTTGTTTTTGCGTTTTGTGCTGCAGAAAAAAAAAAAAAAGTCTGCAGGATCTACATTATGTGTGAACATGGCCCCAGTTTTACATTTTTATTATAATTAGTAATGGGTTTAATACAGAAAAATATTTGCTGTGTTGTGTGGGCACTACAGGGGCACCAAATATGTCTGTTATTTGTTGATTTATGAAGGTTATTAATTTTTTAAAAAGCACATAAAAAATGACATTATTGTAGTTGTTTTTTGTATTTGTTTTAGTAATTTTATGGGAAAAATCTCACCTTCATACTGCCTATAGATTACAGGTACATAAAAATACTCTGCTATACACAGGTGTATTTCTTTATATCAGAGCCAGAAATGTAGATAAAGCACAGAAAATTCTACCAATGACATTAGCAGAGCCTGTGGCTCATAGGTTTAGCTTCTGCTGACAATTGCAGATGTTCTGGGTCAAGTCCCAGGGACATTATCAAAATATTGCAATTAGAAAGAAAGTGACTTTTTTTGCAAATATTTAAATAGTTTTTTGTAATGTTATAGTGACAAAACAGTCTATTTATTTATCCACCTTTAGAATACAGGGGCACAGATGTATCTCTATATACCTGTACTATCTGCTTCTTGGTTCACTACCTGTAAGGCCGGCTTCACACCATGATTTTGTGCTGTCAGGTTCTGTCTGGTGATTTCCAGGAAGCACCAGACAGAACCTGACAGCACAGGACAAAACAGAATCGGAGGGCAAATATGCCCTCCAATCCTGTTTCTGCCGGAATCAGCGGCTGCCGCTGTCCAGTGCTGAAAGTTCAGCAGAGCGTCTGGAGGGGACTTCTCCAGCTCCTGAAATTCAGCTCTTTCAACACCCGGAGTCCGGGAATCGGTTCGATTTTATGTCGGATCCGGCGCCCATAGACTCCCATATTATGGGGTGCCGGATCGCCCCGGATCCAGGAGTATCCGATTTTTGCCCCGGACACAAAAAATAGTGCAAGCTCCGATTTTGTATCCGGGGCAAAAAATGAAATCGCCCGGATCCAGATGGACAGACAGCAAAACGGATGGCAAATGCTACCATCCGGCCCCATAGGGATATAATAGAGGCCAAATAGGATCCATGCTTGTCTGATTCAAAACGGACAGCCCCGGATCCCAAAAATCGAGGTGTGAAGCCGACAAAAATTTGGTTTCACACTGCAGTTTTTTCCCTGATCAGGTTCCATCCGGTTTGTGTGTCTAAGGGCCACTTTAATGATTTCCATGCATGGAGCTAAGAGAAGTGAATGCTTTTTAGATCTGGTAAAAAGTGGGTTCACATCCAGCGGACATTCTTATTAAAATAATGATTTTGTAATAGTTTTATATTTGGTAATAAACATAAATTTAAATTTTATGGAGAAAGTGGGTGTTTCCACAGGAACCACCTGACACTGGGCGTGGTATGATAACAAAAGAGTATATATACTTGTAATGTGGACATTGTATGTAATAGCCCTGATGAAGTGGCAGATTTAAAGCCACGAAACGCGTAGGCAAATAAACCAGAACCTGATTAACCCTTTACTGGACTGGAAGTTTCTTGAGGTCAGTGCGGACTACAAAGCCCAGCTTTTTCTTCGGTGGAAATCATTTATCTTCAGTGGGCTCCTGCAGCGACCATTACCAGGCTCTCTCAGTTTGTTGTGGCTCTCACAACCACCGCAGGTGAGTCACACCGATTGGGGGGACTGGACTATTTATTAAGACGATAACGCCCTATGTGCGCTCCCTATTTATCCTTTTTTAAGGGCCACTTTACACACACCAACTTATCTGTCCAACTTCTGAACAACTTACTGGTTGCAGTGAAATCATGGACACATTGCTCAATTTTGTGGCTGTGTACAAATGTAACTATGTGTCCATGATTTCACTGCAACCAGTAAGTTGGTCAGAAGTTGGACAGATAAGTTGGTGTGTGTAAAGTGGCCATCAGGGCTCGGACACACTCATCCGAGTTTGACGGACGAGACTCGGACAGGGCTGCAGCAGTGACCCTGAACGGCTTCTCCCTGTCTGGAGGGGAATGTCAGCTGATTGTGTTTTTTGTGCAGCTCCAGACTGCCTGTCCAGACAGGGAGAGGCCGTTCAGGGTCACTGCTCCAGCCTGTTCCGAGTGTCGTCCGTCAAACTCGGATGTAACTAGGAAAGTGTGACCAATCCCTCAAACAGGAGAAGAACTTGCAGAGAAAAACTATAATTGAAAGATTGACACCTGTTCTGAGTTTTGGAGACACTTCACAAACACAAACAAACACAAACCGGATGGAACCTGATCAGGAAAAAAACTGCAGTGTGAAACCAGCCTAAGGCTAGGGTCACATTTGTGGTTTGGTTTTCAAAACCGGATCCAGTTTTGATCACTAAAAATGGTCAAAACCGGATCCGGATCCACAGACATAGGAGGCAATTGAAAAAATGGATTGCACTTAATGCAATCCGGTTACCGCATCCGGTTTTGCAGCCAGCGTTAAAAATCATGCAGGCTGCATTTTTCGGAGCGGTTGGAAATCCGAATCCGTTTTTTTATAATGGCCGCCTATGGCAAGCTGGATCCGGTTTTTGGTGCCACAATTTTTACTCAATTGCAGATCTGGATCCATTACTGGATCCAGATCTGCAATGTGATGCCAAATGTGAAGGCACACTGTAATACCGGATTCGGTAATGGATTCGGTTACTGGATTGTGCCTTCCAAATGTGACCCCAGTCTAAGATTACCAAATTCAAGCTCAAGATTACCAAATTCTACTCTCTTAGGCTGGTTTCACACTGCAGATTTATCCCTAATCAGGATCCATCTGGTTTGTGTGCCAAAACGAGGAGTGTCTCTAAAACACAGAACATGTGTCAATCTTTCAGTTATAGCTTTTCTCTGCAAGTTCCTCTCCTGGTTTTGGCACCCAAACCGGATGGAACCTGATCAGGGAAAAAACTGCAGTGTGAAACCAGCCTAGCTAGCTTCACACCATGGTTGAGGTGTTTCCGGTTCTGTCCGGTGTTTTGCAGGAAACACCGAACAGAACCTGACTGCCCCGGAGAAACAGAACCGGAGGGCAAATATGCCCTCTGGTCCTGTTTTCTGCCGGAATCTGCAGATCGCAGCTGCAGCTGCTGAAATTTCAAGATCACAGCTAGTGGGTCCTGAAATCTTAGGCGGGGAGCTCTTCAGCTGCTGAAGTTCAGTAGCTCTCGCTGTTAAACTTCAGCAGCCAGCATCGGGAGCTGCATCCGATTTTATGTCCGATCCGGCACGATCAGACGCCATAGACTCCCATGTTAGGGTGCGCTAATCCGGAAGGATCCAATTTGTGTCGAATTTTCCCCCAGACAGAAAATCGCAGCAAGCTGTGATTTTGTGTCCGGGAGAAAAACCTGCATTCTCCCGGATCGATGGAAACCGGATGGCAAATGACTGCCATTCAGCTCCATCCTGCCCCATAGGGATACTATGGGACCGAAATCGGATCCGGGGCTGTCCGGTTCACATCGGAGGGCCCCGATTCCTGAAAAACGTGGTGTGAAGCTAGGGTCACATTAGTGTCAGCTCTTAGGCTGATGGATCAGTTAAAAACTGAGAATCTGGCAGCCTGAGCGCATAGTATTAACGGAGTGTGATGCTGCCCTTAGGCTTCCTATTCTTTGCTAATGCTTACCCCCCACATAGCGCAGCTGGCCGCTTCACTGACAAGGGCCTGATATGCGCTTTTGATTAGCACTCAGAAAAACGCAGTAGACCGTGTTTCCTGTGCACTGATCAAAAGCGCATATCCAGCCCTTGTCAGTGAAGCGGCCGGCTGTGCTATGCAGGGGCGTATCGGGGGGTGGAGCCGGATCTTTTGCCCTGGGCGCAACTCAGCGGGGGGCGCCGGCGGCACCCTACCCCCCCTTGCTATACCCGGCGGCCGCACACACATTACAGGGGCTGATATTCACAGTTTAGCGGCGCGGAAGTGCCCGACGTCACTTCCGCTTCCGCGCCAGTGTGGGGCCGTGGGGGCCACTGGGAGACTTGGCGGCAGCGGGTCCGGTGCGGGGTGACGGCAGGAGACCCCGGAAACTGCGTCACTGGCGGCGGCGCCTCATATGTCCAGATTGGAGGACGGAGGAGAGATGGAACAGCAGGGGACAGGGTCCCAGCAGGGAACAGGGTGAGTGACCGAGGAGTTGGTGGTGGAGGAGGCGGGGATGCAGCGGTTAGTGACCGAGGAAAGCTGACAGCACCCCGCCCCCATCCTCACCTACTTTGGGGAGGAGGAGGGGGAGTGGGAAGGCGCCAAGATAGATCTGTGCCCCGGGCGCCATCATACCTAATTACACCTCTGGCGCTATGCGAGGGGGTAAGCATTAGCAATGAATAAGCAGCCTGCGTGCAACGTGACAAGTTTTTGACGGGTCCGTCAGCCTAAGGGTTGATGCTAATATGACCCTAGCCTTACTGTGGGCTATATCTCATTGCTGCTTACAGACATATGGAGTTCGCAAATTTGTCTAGTTGACAAATCCGAGAGTCGGACGAGTGTCATCTGACTTTTGGTCAGTGTGGCTTCCGTGTCTTGTCCAAGTGCAATCCGTTTTTTTACTCAACAGCTACTTACTGTATTAGCATTTACAGGAGCATTTTTTACAGCTGTCTAAGCTACAGAATGATAATGTATCAATTAAAAATCGCATCTGTGTGCGGTACGAGTGTGGTACGTCTTTTTTGCCAGACCCATAGACGTGCATTGGTTAGTCTCATCCGACACTCACATACTGTCGCAGCATGTTGCCACTGACTCATCAACCTGAATCGAACGAGAAAAAAACACCCAACACTCGGAAATGTGCTCTCAGACATTGACTAATATTGGTCCGACTGCAATGCGATTTTTACTTGCATTGCAGTCGTCTGAGTTTCACGCCACTGTGTCCAAGCCCTCAGGGATACTGAAGAAAATCAGTGTTTATTTAAATCATGTGTAGAGAGATGCGGCTCTGTCCTTGAGAAAGAGCTACGGTGCTGGTGAAGAAATTGAGAGGAAGTCATGACAAAGCTCTGATATGTCAGGACAGCTGTTTTAATTGATTTCAATGAGATCTAATCAGTACTTTTATAAAATTAAAAGATAAGCTACTTCCTGATATACCAAGGGCCCACACTTACCGAATGTGTTATTTTAGAAAAACTAAGTTAAAGTGAGATCTCTTAAATTATAAATGTTGTTACACATTTATGACTTTAAAGTACATACTTTTATCTGTTACAACATACAGTAACTGTTATGGTACCTTTACACGCCCCTACAGAAGGTTAGAAACCACGGAGTGTCTCACGTGCATGTGCACGTTTCAATGGTTCCTAACATTACCTGATACCGCATTTACACGCCGCTACAAGGTGCTCTACAGTAGGTTTTTTCTATCCCTGGATGCACCGACGGGTGCCGCAGGTTACCTTCTGTAGAGCACCTTCCCTCATTTACACGCTGCTACCACAAGGCAATATGGGAGGACCTGGTGCAGCAGGGACAACACATAGGCGTGACAGAGTTGTGGATTACGAGACGCTCGTACGCTGATTGGACAAAGCAATAACATCATGATTGGTCAGCCAGCGCAGCAAGGCTGGCTAATACATGATGCTATTGCAATTGTGTAGTGTGACTGGTCATCTCCTTAAATATGCCGCCCTATGCAGGGACAACCAATCGTAACGCAGGAGCTTCCACCACTGATCACTGATGGGGCGCGGTATCCTGGAGGCTGTGTCACGCCCTAGGGAGTTCACTAGGTGTCTCAAAAACCTTCCTGTTCCTCGATTACACGCCGCTACCATCGGGTTGAAACCAACCTGTTTTTGAGCACTGCTGAAAAACAGGTGTCGACAGTGACCGGTGGCAACAACCTGAATTACACGCCGCTACCTCGCAGTGTTTTGATGGTGCAAGATACAATTGTCTCCGACACCTGGTTGTTTCTAACCTTCTTTAGCGGCGTGTAAAGGTACCTTTACAGTAGCTAAAAATTATGTCATTTGTATTGCTTTTAATTCATGTTTCATAATAAACATTAATTACCAAGAATATAAATAAATGTGCAGATAAATATTTATCTCATTAGATTACACATTCATTTGGAATAAAATTGATATGCAGAAATCTGAAATTTTTGCCTTTTCTACTTTCAAAAAGTGATGAGATGGATAAAAAGTAGAAATTTTCTGTGCAAAAACAGTGTTCCACAATGTGTGACTTTTTTATTCTTTAAAAGTGTTGTAAAATCCTTATACCATAAAGTACTTTATATTACAGCCTGTTCAATCACTTTAGCATATGTACCAGGACAGCTCCCAATGTATACAGGTTGGGTATTTATATGGAAGCACCTAAATATAATGGGAATGGTTGGTGATCAACTTCCTGTTAGTGGCACATTAGCATATGGGAGGGGGAAAACTTTTCCAGATGGGTGGTGACCATGGCGGCCATTTTGAAGTTGGCCACTTTAGATCCAACTTTATTTGTTTCAATGGGAAGACGGTCATGTGACACATCAAACGTATTGAGAATTTCATAATAAAAACAATATGAAGTAAGGTGATTCCCTGTAGGGTATATATATAAAAAACAAACATGCGGCGCCAATCTAAGCGCGTTACCAATGTAACTCTCTGGTGCCCTTTTAATGAAGTTTTATGCACTCACCTCTTGCCATAAAACTTCAAGCATATGGTTTTTCCAAAGCCTCCTCACGCTTTGGATATTTATTCGGGTCTGCTGCTCGCCTTGAATTGATCCTGTGTTGGGTCCTGCCACGGATTCCCACAGGCATAAAGGTTCAATAGGAGGTTATCCAATTCTATGGTGGCCGCGCTCCCCGTGGTAATGATTTTAAGAACTTCTTGTCCACAAAAAAATGTTATTACTCAAAACATGTGAGAATATAATATATTCTCACATGTTTTGAGTAATAACATTTTTTTGTGGACAAGAAGTTCTTAAAATCATTACCACGGGGAGCGCGGCCACCATAGAATTGGATCACTTCCTATTGAATAATAAAAACAATGGTGTGCTTGGTTTTAACGTAACTTTATTGTTTCATGATTTATTTACAAGTTTATGACCACTAATAAAATGTGATCAAAGTGCTGCCCATTGTGTTGGATTGTGAATGCAACCCTCTTCTCCCACTCTTGACACACTGATCCATTGTTTCTGATGCTGCACATCTCATATCTTCCAGCATAGACAATTGCCTTCAGATGAGTGATGAGGCAAACTTTTTTTGTAAGTGGTGAAGTTAACAAGCAAAACCACCGCTATTGGTCTGACACTAACCCACAGTGGATAGATCCCTCCAAGACTGTTGGAACACAAAAATTGATGGTATGATGTGGTATATGGGGTACAAAGATAGAGGGGCCATTCTTCATCAATGGAAACCTCAATGCCACTGATTATCTGAAATTGCTACATGATTCAGATATCGCGCGTGCTTTCTCCCATAAAAGCTCAGCCGAAAATAGAAAGTCCATTCACTTTGCTGTCAAGCACAGACGCAGGTGCGCTTTGGGGGGAAAAGTGTGCGCAAAAATGCGCGAAAAATAAGCCCTGTGTGAACGAGGCCTTATGAACAAGGACAGGTGCTTTCAATGTGTGTAATCTTTGCCTTGGGAAATGTTAGAGACTGATACCAGAGAGCTACTGGGTGGATTATCGATTACATACATTGAAAGCACCTCTCCTTGTTAATAAGACTGCAATCTCTAGTATTTTCTTGTATCAGCCCCCAGTAGAGGAGGAAAAGCCCAGCAAGACATAGGCACTATCTAGTGTTAGGACCCACTTAAGAGATGCGCCTCATCGTGGCAACTGGGTGGATTATCGATTTGGTCATTTCCATAATGATAAGTATCTAATTTTTTCATTTTTTCTCTAGTCAAATTTATGTCACTGTCGAGAGCCGCATACTGTATTTAAATGTAATTCGTGTTTTGATGGCACCCTCACTGACAGGATTGAGTGCCGCACATTTACTTATACATGTGCCTGCACAGTCAGACACGGCCATTACACAGTATATTACAGGGACACATATATAACATTATCTTAGCGCAGGAACTTTTTTTTAATAAAATCCAATGGTCTAACATATTATTTTTACAAGATCTATTGATTAAAATAAAATACCTTTAATCAAGCAAATGTTAAACAAAGTCCTCTTGATGACTGTCTGATTTTCATATACATTTAGGTAGTAAATATTTAGACAGTGACATAAGTTTTGAAATGATAGGTTTTTACAAAAACAATTTTAAGATACAGTTATATAATCAATATACTAGAAAATATAAAGGGAGACAAACGAGGCGCAAATAGTGCCCTATCACCGATGTTTAGTGAAAGGTGCGTGTGAAAATACAGGTGCACTAACCTGTACCAGTTGTGTTCCCCACAACTGGTTAGTAGGCGTTTTGCATATGACAGCTGCCGCTGGACCTCCACCACCACTTCGCACGTGGGAAGAGAATCAGGTATCAGGATATAGGTGCCACGGTCCGCGCTGCTATCACTGGGGAATTATCCCTGGATGCTTCAGTTGGTCCCCAAAAAAAGACAGGAGTCCTAGGGGTGATGTGACGTTTCCTTTATTCCACTTCCACCAACCCGTTTCGGCGCCCCTCTTGGCACCTTCCTCAGGGTATTCAGGGACCCTGAGGAAGGTGCCAAGAGGGACGCCGAAACGCGTTGGTGGAAGTGGAATAAAGGAACCGTCACATCACCCCTAGGACTCCTGTCTTTTTTGGGGGACCAACTGAAGCATCCAGGGATAATTCCCCAGTGATAGCAGCGCGGACCGTGGACACCTATATCCTGATACCTCATATAATCAATATAGGCTTAAAATGCAAAGTATCTGATTTAATTTGAGGTTATTCACATCCTAATTGGAGTAAGGTTAAGGAATTACAGATTTTTAATATGTAGCTGCCTCTTTTTGAAGTGACCGAAAGTATTTGGACAGATATCTCAACAGCTCTTTAATGGACTGCATGCACTATTCCTTCATTAATCCATCATCAATTAAACAGGTAAAAGGTCCGGAGCTGATTCCAGGTGGGGCTTTTGTATTTGAAAGCTTTTGCTGTGAACCCACAACATGCAGTCAAAGGAGCTTTCAATGGAAGAGAAGCAAACCATCATTAGGCTGAAAATAAAAGAAATCTATCAGAGTTAGCAGAAATCTTAGGAATGGCCAAGTGAACACTTTGTCATATTATGTTAACAAGAGAGTGCACTTGTGAACTCAAAAAGGCCTGGACATCCACAGATGATAGCAGTGGTGGATAATTGTAGACTTCTTTCCATGGTGAAAAAAACCTCTTCACAACATCCATCCAAAAAGTGGGTGTTTCAGTATCTAAATCTGTCATAAAGAGAAGACTTCATGAGAGCAAATGCAGAGAGTTGATCACAAGGTGCAAACCATTAATCAGACTTAAAAAAAAGAAAGGTCAGATAAAACTTTGCCAAAAGAAAACATGTAAGGAAGCCAGCCCAGTTCTGGAAAAGCAGCAGAAGACAAATGAAACTAAGATCAAAAGATCAACCTGTAAAAGTATGATAGGCAGAAGAAAGTTTGGGGGAAACTTGGAACGGCTCATAATCCAAAGCACAGCACATCCTCGTAGAACATGCTGAAGGCATTGTGATGGCCAGGTATGCATGTGACCCACCCCAGGGCCGTGGGGTACCCGATTCTGGGCGTTGATTTACTGGGGATGTCATAGGGTCTGTTGCCTGGTCCCATGGCCCTGGTGACCGTTGAAAAGAGTGAAAAGTAAAAATAAAAAGTGTTTGTGATGCAACCTACAGTTTCCGGTAATGATACTGGCGCTGCGGGATAGACCTCTGGGGTGATTGTGGAGCAGCAAGATGGTTACGCTCCCCGTAGGTGGAGCGGGATTCCCGGGGCAGTTATGGTGTAATAGGGATTTACACTGGGAAGCAATTCATTCAGCGGCCCTGTCACAGTCTTCCAACAGGAACAAGTGTGCGGCACCTCAGACGTAGGCAAATAAAATGGTCACACAATCCGTAGCTCTGTACGGGTTTTACTTGCAAGACTTCAGGCAGCCTGCAGATGTTACAGTTCTCACGGGTTCCGCTGGCCTGGGTAGTCACCAGGGGACTGGGACGTCCTATTTGGCACCCTCAGTGGTGTGCCTGCCATTTCCTTTCTCTTGACCCTCACTGCGTCTCTCTCCTGCTTCCTAGTAGCGCTCCTGCTCGCAGAGCCCTCAGCCAACTCCCACATATCCTCTGGAGGGTTCCTATCCAGGTCCTCCGGAATCTATGTGGGGCCTTTTGCGGATTACGCCGGGCTTTCGGCCATAACTTCCTACAGAAGCTCGTGCCTCCGGTTTGGCAGCTTGGGGATGTACACCCACACTGCTCTCAGAGCCGGTCCTCCGTTCCGGGACTGAACCCCTCCGGGCACACTGCAACACCTGGTGCACCTAGGGTCCCTTTCCTCCCTGATGGCTTTTCTGCTGCCCTGTACTCCTCATTCCCCACAGGAGCTCTCTTCAGACTCCCTTCTCCTATCTGACTTCCCACTCTTCCACTCACCCACTTAGCTCCTCCCACCAGGACTGGGTCTCCCTGGCAATGGGTTCACCCACGTCCCGCCTGCAATAAGGTGTGTGGATGGGTAAATTGAGGGTCCCTTATGTGACATCCCAATCCCCTAGTCACAGGAGTACCACAATCACTTTTATGGGTGCAGTACTCCTACGTGGCGTCCCGACCAGTGGGACGTCAAACATGGCTTCCAGTCGGTCTGGGTCACTAATATTTATTGATGATGTGTGATGTGACTGAAGACAGAAGCAGACAAATTAATTCTGGATTGTATAGCGCAATACTTTCTGTTCAGTTACAATCACATGAAGCAATGTTGTTTGGACAGCGCTTCACAGTACAGATGGACAAGAATGACCCAAAACATTCTTTTCAAGCAACCCAAGAGTGTGCTAAAATGGAGAAGTGAAATATTCTGCAAAAGCCAAGTCAAGTAGCAGATCTCAACCTCATCATTTATGAATGGTACACTCTTAAGACTAGAGATGAACGAACCTTTTAAAGTTTGGGTCTGGTTCGCTGAACAGCCATATGTTATTATTATTATTATTATTATTTATTTATATAGTGCCATTGGTTCCATTGCGCTTTACATGTGTATGGGCAGAACAAGGATGAGAACATAAATAACGACAAATAAATCATACAGGAACATTAGGGCAGAGATCCTGTCCACAAGGGCTCACAGTCTATAGGGGATGGGTGGGAGACAGTAGGAGGGGGAGAGGTGAGATAGTGCAGCGGATTAGGTCTAAGTGTGGGTTATAGGCTTTAAGGAAGAGACTTAAGACTAGAGATGAACGAACCTTTTGAAGTTTGGGTTTGAATGGGCTGAATAGATTGGTGAACAGGTCACTGAACTTCCAAACCCTATTCAAATCAATGGAAGGCAAAATCAAAGGCCTAGAATACACCTTCAAAGGTTGAAAAGTTGCCAAACACAGCTCAAACCATTTTACAGTTTTTGACACAGCCTTTAGCTTCATAGGGTACTACTTACCAAGCTTCAGCGCCCCTGTCACTCTGCTTCCGGGCCTGTTCATGAACCTCACTGCTTCCCCCTCCTTCATTGGTTAAAGGCATACTTAGCCGTGCCCACCCTCTCTGCTGGCATCTGAGATTGGTTGCCAGTATATACAGAATACTGTAAAAATAAATAATTGAAAAAATTGTCATGGGGTCCCCCCTCAATTTTGATACCAGCCAACATAAAGCGCATAGTTGGTGGCTGGTATTCTTATCCTGGGGAGGCACACAGTTATTGCATAAGAATAGCAGCCTGCAGCGACTCCAGAATATTGGGCGGCACGGTGGCTCAAGTGGTTAGCACTGCAGCCTTTGCAGCACTGCGGTCTTGAGATCCTGGGTGCAATTCCCACCAAGGACACTAAGGACAACATCTGCAAGTAGTTTGTATGTTCTCCCCTTGTTTGCGTGGGTTTCCTCCGGGTACTCCGGTTTCCTCCCACATTGTAAAAACATACTGATAGGATGTTTAGATTGTGATCTCCAAGAGAGACAGCATTACTGATGTATGTAAAGTGCTATGGAATTAATAGCGCTATATAAATGAATAAATGTTAATATGGAACATTCAATAGAAAGCTCATCCTGCTGCCCTGGTAATGACAGATGAGTATTGTGAGCTGTCATCAACCCCTGGATTGTTAATGTTGAGGCATCTATGATACTCCCACATTACCAATTCAGTGACTAAATAGTTAGAAAAAGAGACACAGAGAAAAATCTTTTATTAGAAATAAAACACAGACAACCCACTTACACCCATTTATTAAGCCAAACATACCAAGCTCCTATAGTAATCCATACTGCATGATATCCACCAAAGCACACTCGGCACAGCTGCATAGCTTTGACAGGAGTGGGCAGCTGCATGTATTTCTGTGCAGCTGCAAGCTTCGGTCCAGCTTCCCACTGAACTGCAGCAGTGAGCGATTACATCAGACAGGTCATCTGAAGTCACCATGGTAACAACTGCTGTGATTACCATGGTAACTCTGCGGTTACCGCTGTCAGCCGGCTGTCAGTGAGAGTGATCTGCTGCAGTGTGTTGATGCACTAGTGGTCTCCGCTCACTTCATGTAGTCGTACCTGCACATCGCCTTCACTGAGTCACACAGCTGGAAATCTTGCTGTGTGACCTGATCAAATGTCCCTGTGGTCTCGGATATGTTGGAGAAACTATCCAACATATCCGAGACCGGATAGGTAAACACAAATCCACCATCAGATGTGGTCAGAATCTCCTACCACTACCACATGCTGCATCAAAAAATGGACTGTCACAGCATATTTTCAACTGCAATGTTGTCCACATAATGGATATGATATTCCTCCAGTAGTAACAATCCGTTACATTGGGATTTATTTATATTACTCCTCAGTCTAATTCCATTAATGTGGTTTATGCCTTGTATTACATATGTATTTATATGTTATTTCCATCATATATATCTGTATGATATTCGTTTTCCCCCCTTTTTTCCCTCCTTTCTTTTTTCCTCCATTGTTTCTTATGGCATGATTGATTTGAATTCGTCATCTGATGTGTCATTTATACACATATATTTCTTATGTTTATATCATATAGTGTCAGTTGGCTGAAGAAGGTTCTGTGAAACCGAAACGTTCCTTTTACTGACAAGATAATAAAATCAGGAATTGATGAAAAAAATGTTCTCTTTCCTTTGTTGTGTGCCTGAGATACTACTCCGTATCTACGATATTTTTCTCAAGAGCACCTTAAACTCCAGTGAGCCAGGTCTACTCCTTGATATGTAACACTAGCTGTCTCGCGAGCGCCACAATATTGCACGATATGTAGCAAGTATATCTTGCCAGTATCTTGAGACAGCACATGTGAGGAGCGGTGATGTCAGGGAGTGCAGCGCTGGATAGGCCCTGTGTGACCCTTTGAGTTTTAACTGCAGTAATGTTTGTGATGGCACTGCTTGTCACACTGTTCACCAGTGCCTGAGTGTCTGCTCTCCCAGAATATGGGGGATGCTTTCTGTGAACGTGACTCCCCATATGCTTGTAAGTGGTCCAGAGAGAGCTGCAGTTGTGGTGGAAGGATTCCTCTTGCCCCCTGGTTACCTCCACAGAGACTTCTAGGGCCAGGGTGGGCAACTCCAGTTTTCAAGGGCTGCAAATAGTGTAAGTTTTCAGGATTTTACTTAGCATTGCACTGGTGGTAATTTAATTACATGCCCAGGTGATGATTCCAATACCTTGTGCAATGCTAAGGAAATCGAATTCCTGAAAACATGCACTGTTTGCGACCCTTACGGACTGACTTTGCCCAGTCCTGTTCTACAGGAGTGTGTAGTGTCTCCCCCTTTTGGAAGAAGGTCGCCACCTGGCCCTGGGTAGACTGTTTCTCAATGGCGTTACACTTAGGCCACTGCAACTACTCTCGGGCAAGTGCTTCTGAGAGCCTTTCTTCCAGAAATGACAAGGGCCAAGATGGTTCATGCCCATAAGGATATTTGTTGGGAGGGGGGTACGGGGCCCCATATGGCATTCTCCCATCGAAGGCCTATTGAGGGGGTGCTACAGAGAGCAAGAAAACAGGGGCTTCTGCCACTACTACTTCCTCCTTTTCCTTGTCCTCCTCCTCCTCAATTTTCTGATCCACTGGCTACAGTTTTAATAAGTCCAGGCATGCTGCAGGTTCTTGCCTCTGATCTATTGTAGTCTGACTCCCGGCTGGCATAGGGAACAGCTGGCCTCGTTCTTTGAGCTGCATGGTGGCGGGACTTCTTCAGGCATGCGGAAATAGCACTTGATCCGGATCTCATATCAGGCCCAAAGGGGAGGTTACTCCAGCTCACATATGTAGACATCTCCTCTACAGGCTGCTCTGGTTGTGTGAAGCACCCTCGATACCTGGGGTGACAAGCAAGATCACATCCTCCAGAGCAGGCATCTCTTGGGGTGGATCCATCATGTCTCCAAAGCTTTATGAATATGGCCATATTAATAAACCACCCCGTCTAAGAGATGCACCTCGACGTGGTGGCGGGGAAGTTTATTAATATGGCTATATTCATAAAGCTAAATATCTCTATTTTCCTTTGCAGAAATATTTCTAAACTTAAATTATTATAGCAGAGTGCCGCTTTCCTTAAAGAGTTGTAATTACTATTGTGTTTGGCGTTGCACCTGTACACACTGATGGATTGAGTGCCACCGTTCTTTCTAAATGAAATGCTTATGATATTTAAATGGATATACCGTAAATATATTTTAGGGGTGACATGTCATTGTCAGACTGTTTACAATATGTGCTGGAACCTAGTATATACATTAGGCAGACACAAAATAATAAAGTGAACAGAGCCTTGAAAAGTTGTAGAACTTATACCATAATCAAGCTTATTTACATAAAACTTGATAACCTGCATATGAACCAGAGTGTAATTTCTGATTCTTAATAGGGCTGTTTTGTCAATATTAAAGCAGATCTTTCATCAGACTATGCCGCACTGTTTGTCTTTCCATTCTCTTAGTTGTCCAAATGGTTTTAAAATATACTGTTACTCAGCTGAAAGAGCTCATCATAGAGTATAGCAGGCTTATAACCTACTAGATGGGTGCCCGATGCACAATGCATCGGGATTCTAGCCGAGCGAGTCTCTGACTCGCAATGGCCGCTTCGCGGCCAATGCTTCGCGCTGCTAAGGCGACTCGCCATGCCCGCTGCGCGGGCATAGCGAGTCGCCTTAGAACTGCTCGCAATGGCCGCTTCGCGGCCAATGCTTCGCGGTGCTAAGGCGACTCGCCATGCCCGCTGCGCGGGCATAGCGAGTCGCCTTACAACTGGTCGCATTGGCCGCTGCGCGGCCAATGCATTTTTCGTATCCACATGACCACGCTGAGTCGCATGCGACTTTGGTGCGCGAAATCCATTCGTGATTATATAATAGACTAGATGGGTGCCCGATGCACAATGCATCGGGATTCTAGCCGAGCGAGTCTCTGACTCGCAATGGCCGCTTCGCGGCCAATGCTTCGCGCTGCTAAGGCGACTCGCCATGCCCGCTGCGCGGGCATAGCGAGTCGCCTTACAACTGGTCGCATTGGCCGCTGCGCGGCCAATGCATTTTTCGTATCCACATGACCACGCTGAGTCGCATGCGACTTTGGTGCGCGAAATCCATTCGTGATTATATAATAGATTAATCACTGCTAAATGGGCAGAGGGCTGTTGGGAGACACAAGGGGAGCACTTTTTTCATCAATATACAGGACTCGTAATTATTGTTTGTATTTTCTGATCACTTTAGTCAGAGAACAAAATATTTATTTTAATGTTTTGGCCAATAGGAAGGTGGACCTCTACTCAAACTGTGTTCCCATTAAACAGCCTATAATGAAAGCAAATTTAGCATTTTTCTTTTTACAATTTTCTCTAGAACTAGTTTCTCACGCAGCGAACTCAGTTGAACCTACTGCAGGATTGAAGGAATGATGTGCTACCATTTGTCGCAATCTAACAGTGGGGTCATCTGAGCTCACTGCCACAGGAAGTACTCAGAGACTCAGTAAGCAATGTCACCACTCCTCGCGGCAGTCAGTGTGATCCCAGGGACTGTATCAAGAGGATACTTGTTCCATCGCTGCAGTTTCTAGTTGTAGCCAGGGTTGGACTGGCCCACCGGAGCACCGGGAGAATCCCCGGTGGGCCCCAAGACTTTGTGCCCCGCCCCCATACACCCCCTGGGCCCCCCCCCGGGTCCGGTAATATCGCTAATCATATCGGCAGCACTGCCGATATGATTAGCGATGCCTGTGCCCCTCTGCAGCTGCAAAGCAGGGAGACCGATCTCCCTGCTCTGCCTGCTGCCGCCGCTGAGCAGCTCTGACTCCTGCCGCGCGTGCGCAGGACATCAGTCTCAGGGCGATGACGTCATCGCCCTGAGACTGCTTCCCGTGTGCACAGCGGGAGCCGGCGCTCGGGGCGCAGTAGAGGGGAGACCGCCCGAGGAAGCAGCTGCCTGCATCGTGGCGAGTATGGAGGGCCACCCCCCCTGTGTGCTGCTGGGCCCCCCTGTGTGCTGATGGGCACCCCCTGTGGGCTGCTTGGCCCCCCTCTATGTGCTGCTGGGCCCCCCTCTGTGTGCTGCTGGGCCCCCCCCGTGTGCTGCTGGGCCCCCCCTGTGTGCTGCTGGGCCCCCCTCTGTGTGCTGCTGGGCCCCCTCTGTGTGCTGCTGGGCCCCCTCTGTGTGCTGCTGGGCACCCCTCTGTGTGCTGCTGGGCACCCCTCTGTGTGCTGCTGGGCTCCCCCTGTGGCTGCTGGGCCCCCTTGTGTGCTGCTGGGCCCCACTCTGTGTGCTGCTGGGCCCCACTCTGTGTGCTGCTGGGCCCCCTCTGTGTGCTGCTGGGCCCCACTCTGTGTGCTGCTGGGCCCCCTCTTGTGCTGTGGCCCTCTTGTGCTGCTGGGCCCCCCTGCTGTGTGCTGCTGGGCCCCCCTCTGGTGCTGCTGGCCCTGTGTGCTGCTGGGCCCCCCTCTGTGTGCTGCTGGGCCCCCTCTGTGTGCTGCTGGGCCCCCCTCTGTGTGCTGCTGGGCCCCCCTCTGTGTGCTGCTGGGCCCCCTCTGTGTGCTGCTGGGCCCCCCTCTGTGTGCTGCTGGGCCCCCTCTGTGTGCTGCTGGGCCCCCCTCTGTGTGCTGCTGGGCCCCCCTCTGTGTGCTGCTGGGCCCCCCTCTGTGTGCTGCTGGGCCCCCCTGTGTGCTGCTGGGCCCCCCTCTGTGTGCCCGGCCCCTGGTGCTGCGGGCCCCCTGTGTGCTGCTGGGCCCCCTGTGTGCTGCTGGGCCCCCCTCTGTGTGCTGCTGGGCCCCCCTCTGTGTGCTGCTGGGCCCCCCTCTGTGTGCTGCTGGGCTCCCCCCTGTGTGCTGCTGGGCCCCCCTGTGTGCTGCTGGGCCCCCCTGTTGTGCTGCCCCGTGCGCTCCCTGTTGGTGCTGCCGGGCCTCCAGGGTGCCTGGTGGTGTCGGGCCCCAAAGGTGGCTGGTGCTGCCAGGCCCCAAGGTGGTTATTTTCTGCAGAGATGAGTCCTGGCTAGAAGACGTGATATTTGTCTGCGACAGGGGAAGAAGAAACCTGAAGATGAATGACTTCACCAAGATACATCTCTGGTGAGTAGGTGTATTACCTATCCACGCACACTATACACTATATACAGAGCCCCTGTGTATAATGTCACTGGTGATCTCTGCATCACCTGTACACTGACACTATATAGAGAGCTCCTGTGCATAATATCAAAGGTGATCTCTGCATCACCTATACACTGACACTATATACTGAGCTCCTATGTATAATGTCACTGGTGTTCTCTGCATCACCTGTACACTGATACTCTATACAGAGTTCCTGTGTATAATGTCACTGGTGTTCTCTGCATCACCTGTACACTGACACTATATACAGAGTTTCTGTGTAAAATGTCACTGATAATCACTGTATTTACACTGACCAAATATACAGAGCTTTTTTTAATCTTCATTATTGTAGTATTATTGGTCACTATTCACACTGAAGAAGAAACAGCTGGGCACAACAGAGTACTGACATGTAGTAGTGGGTCTGGCACCAAACTTGTGGTTTATCAGGTAAGAGGAGAGAGGAAGGAGCAGACGACGGCAAAACATTTTGAGCTGGGTGGTGCTTCTATGGGTTGACCGGATTTTATTGGTCACTATGTAGTGGCATTATGTGCTCTGGTCATGGCGTTGTGTATTTGTCCCTTGAATGTGGAATTATTCAATTACAATATGTCGGTTATATGTGGTCTTATCATGCTGTGGCAGTATTTATACCTTGCACGTGGTAGTATTTGATCACAGTTTAGTAGTAATATGTGCTCTGATCACAGTGTGGTGGTATGTCTCCTTTATATGTGGTATTACTGGTCTTGGTATAGTGGATTGTGGTTGATTATTAGTTTTTTTCTGATATCAATAAGGGGAAAATTCTTTATTTCCAGTAGATATTAAAAACTTGGTTGCTTAACCCCTTCCTGTCCTGTGACACAGCAGCAGCAAAATGCACTTACAGAGGTTCTCCAGAGAAAGCAAGTAATTATCTCGTCTAAGGCCACGTTCACACAGTGAGTATTTGGTGAGATTTTCACTTCAGCATTTATAAGACAGAAGCAGGAGATGGTGAGAAATGCAGAACATATTACCTCTGATTGCTCCACTCCTGGTTTTGTCTTAAGGCCACTTCACACACACAGATATCTGAGTCCAATATCTGAACAGATCTCTGGTTGCAGTGAAATCATGGATACATTGCTACATGTTGTACACAGCCACAAAATGGAGCAATGTAGCCATGATTTCACTGCAACCAGAGATCTGTTCAGATATTGGACTCAGGTATCTGTGTGTGTGAAGTGGCCTTTACAAATACCGAGGTAAAAAACTCACCAAATACTCAGTGTGTGCACATGGCCTAAGGATGTGATAAGGTATTAGTTGGTGGGGGTGCGACTGCTGAATGTGCAGCTTTTATCCCCATTATGTGTCCAAAAAATAGAAAAATATCCAGCATAGAGTCTTGAGATCTAGATCCTTAAAAATTCATTATATTAGAAAAGTATTAAAAAGCACATTTAAGTCAATGTCCTTAAAGACAGTCCTTAGTCATAGGTTTGTTTTGTCCCCATTAGACTGGAGGTGATGTACAGCTCGCCCATGATCCCTTCACTCCCTAAGTGGCTGTGAGCGCTGGGTTTACCTTTTTCTGGGAGCTCCAATGATAATGAATGGAGCCCAGTCACATCATTACCGGCCGCTGCAGTTAATAAAAGGGGTAAAAGTGCCACATTCTTCCGACGATGTGGTTTTGATTGGTCGGATTCCACCAATAACTAAGTGATCACCTGCCGAACCTGACGATTGTTGGTAACTTGTTTTCACCAAAGTATCCCGTTAATGTACACTACAGTAATGGTACATCGCAGTAATGGTGAGCGCAGAGTGATGTGCAGGAGTAACCGCTATAATGGGTATAACGGCTAACAGGTATTTGCATATAGCGGGTGAGTGGGCCCCTGGAGTCAATTTCCCTGGTGGGCCCCAGACACCCCAGTCCGACCCTGGTTGTAGCAGAGCCAGGATCGTGTGCTTCATGGGACATCGTTGTGTAATACCGTTTGGTGGGTATGATTGGCGTTAATAAATAGGAAAATGAGTGTTGTCTGTTTTGTTTTCTTTCAAATAAAGGATTTTTCTGTGTGTGTGGCTTAATGACAAGCTGTCAATACTGAGCTGTCATTAACCCCTTCTGTCATCCTGATGTCACCTGAGCAGGGCATCGGGAAGAGCTGGGAAAAGCGACAGGAATTGGCGCTTCTAATGAATGAACCAATATCTGGGACAGCAGCGGGCTGCTATTCTGTAGCCTGAGGGCCCAATAACTATAGGCATCACTACACAGAAACTACCAGCCCTAAGCTGCCTGGTTTTACCTTGGCTGCTTAACAAAAAGGGGGAAAGACCACACATTTATTTTTCAATTATTTATTTAAATAATTTATAAAAATGGGCTCCCATGTATTTTTTTGTTACCAGCCAAGGTAAGGTCAGGCAGCTCGAGATGGCAGCCTGTAGCTGCCCGCTTTATCTGTGCTGAAAATAAAAAATAACATAAGATCTATGTTAGTTTTTTACAATCTTGTTTTTATGGCAGGTTCATCACCAATGGCAACTAATCACAGATGCTGGCATAATGGGTGAGGGGCACTACAACCAATCACAGATGCTGTCACAGAAAGTGGCAATCTGTGATTAGCTGTTGGAGCCAGTGCAGTGAATTATTAAGACGTTATTGAGAACTAGCGCGCAGTAATCGGTTTGTATGACACTGATTTTTATTTACTGTTTTGCTTATTTTTTAGCCCCCCCCAGTCAAACCAAAACAGTAACATGGACTTCTCTGTTGTGTCCTACTGTAAGCAGGCACTTACAAAGCTTACAAAGCAGGTCACTGGAATGCAGGCTGAAATCACTAACATGAAGGCTGCTATGAAAAAAGCTGACACCCGTACAGGGGAGGTGGAGGAAAGAGTGAGCACTGCTGAGGACACTATACTGACTATACAATCAGCTCAGACACAGCAAGAGAAACAATTAGCTGAAGTCATTGCAAAAAATGATGACCTAGAAAACAGGTCGCGTCGCAATAATGTCAGAATAGTAGGGGTCCCAGAAAAGGCAGAGGGATCGAATCCTACAGAATTCATTGAGTCTTGGCTGCTTAACAAATTTGGAGCTGATAAACTATCAAAGGTGTTTGTGGTAGAACGTGCCCACCGAGTCCCACTGAGACCCCAGCCTCCGGGAGCAGCACCCCGAGCCATACTAGCAAGGCTCCTAAATTACAGGGATAGAGACACTATTCTACGTACAGCAAGAAAGATTAAAGATTTGACCATAGATGGGCAGGATGTATCGTTTTATTCAAACTTTTCACCCACGGTGCAAAAAATGCGAATGAGCTACAGAGATGTGAAGAAGAGATTGAGAGACATGGGACTTGCATATTCAATGTTGTACCCAGCCAAACTGAGACTGGTTGCATTGGGCAGGGTACACTTTCTGCAAAGTCCGAAAGAGGCAATGGATTGGATTGAGAAAAATGCAAGACGAGTAAGGGAGTACAAGGACAGCTGAAGGAAGCAGACTGAGGGATTGACCATGTGCAACATACTCACCCTTCACCGTGAAGGGGAAGAGGAGATAATGAAGAATCTCTTCTTTTTTTTTATGTTTTTTTTTTTATTTTCTTTTCCCCTTTTTTTATTTAATTTTTTCTTCATTTTTCTGATTACAGTTGACTATTGGTTGCAGGATTCAAACATGTTTTATAGACTGATAAGGCGATTGGTGGTGCATGCAGTTAGTAAATTTGATCATATTGAGTTTTTCATAAGGCGGGAGAGGTCTTAGGGAAGACAGCAAATTTTTTTTTTTTTGTTTTTTAGGTGGGAGTATCCAACTGGCGGTACAGGCCGGTTTCATTCACGCACTCTCGGGTTGGAGAGAACGAAACAACTATTTTAGAGGTGGAATAGAGGAGATGGAGGAGTATGGAGGGATTTTGGTGGGGAGTATGGGGGGAGGTTGGAGGGGGAAGGGAGGGGACAGACGGCAAATGGGATATTGCATTAAACATACTGATTAAGGTTATGGAGAGTTTTTTACCCAATGATTTAGAGCACAAGTTTAACTGCTTTTCATAAAGATGCTTTTAATTAATTCATCAAGGAGATTTAAAAATTGCAGGTACAAAAAGTGCTTAGAAAGTATAAAATGTAGTTATACATGGATCTGGATTATAGAGGACACTAAGGGGTTAGGGTCTTCTTGTCTCCCACTCCAGGACAATTCATGGTAGCAATTCTAACAGATACCAATGTGCTGACCTAGTATATTTGTGGCTCAGAGCTCCAGCTTGTAATGTATAGAGGGTTCAACCCTGTCACCCTACTAATACAGCAAACTGACTAAAAACTCCAACCCATTATACATCAAATTTAACATCATGGAATTTGTGCCCAAGCTTACCCATGTCAATGCCAGGATGCGGAGATGACCACTAGGGGACGCCCCAACGCGTTTCCCTGATGCTTCCTCAGGGGGCATGTTTGCCATGTCTCCCCCATCCTTATATACCCCCCCACCACCCCTCATACCACCTGCCTCCAATTCGCGCTGCTCCACGCCGCAAATGGGCGGCCGCGCTACCCCGAGCAGCGGCTTCTGGCCTTCACACACAGGAATCGCATCATTTGACACACCTTCCCGTGTTACTGAAGCCTTACGCCGCAGCCCGAGGCCGCGCGACCGCGCATGCGCGGACCGCAACCGCCATTTTGGAAGAGGGCATAGATGCCCTACTCTATTATATGTACTTTCCAGATTAAATAAGGAGGTTATGTGGACACTATACGGCTATGGCATCACTTAGTAACCCGGATACAACCCCATAAGTGAGTTCAGATGTTAACTTCTCTATATATATACACACAAGGATACTATAGGTACATGGAATCTTGATACATACAGAATTATACATATATACCAACAATATGTTTATATATAACACTCTCGTTATACATATATTCTGATGTCTTCCTTCATATAGCATCCATAGGGGTGATGCAGGTTACACTGTCCTAGCGCCACTGTAGAGGTCCAAATCGAGAAGGCATCCAGATAGTAAACGTGCAGGTGCAGAGTGGGGGAGGGGAGGGATACAGAACAGCTAAAAACACAGACAAACAATAAGAAACAGTTAAAACCATATTACAAAATGCCAAAAGGAACCCTCAGGAAAACCTGGGTTAAGTGACCCTTATGGATGCTATATGAAGGAAGACATCAGAATATATGTATAACGAGAGTGTTATATATAAACATATTGTTGGTATATATGTATAATTCTGTATGTATCAAGATTCCATGTACCTATAGTATCCTTGTGTGTATATATATAGAGAAGTTAACATCTGAACTCACTTATGGGTTGTATCCGGGTTACTAAGTGATGCCATAGCCGTATAGTGTCCACATAACCTCCTTATTTAATCTGGAAAGTACATATAATAGAGTAGGGCATCTATGCCCTCTTCCAAAATGGCGGTTGCGGTCCGCGCATGCGCGGTCGCGCGGCCTCGGGCTGCGGCGTAAGGCTTCAGTAACACGGGAAGGTGTGTCAAATGACGCGCTTCCTGTGTGTGAAGGCCGGAAGCCGCTGCTCGGGGTAGCGCGGCCGCCCATTTGCGGCGTGGAGCAGCGCGAATTGGAGGCAGGTGGTATGAGGGGTGGTGGGGGGGTATATAAGGATGGGGGAGACATGGCCAAACATGCCCCCTGAGGAAGCATCAGGGAAACGCGTTGGGGCGTCCCCTAGTGGTCATCTCCGCATCCTGGCATTGACATGGGTAAGCTTGGGCACAAATTCCATGATGTTAAATTTGATGTATAATGGGTTGGAGTTTTTAGTCAGTTTGCTGTATTAGTAGGGTGACAGGGTTGAACCCTCTATACATTACAAGCTGGAGCTCTGAGCCACAAATATACTAGGTCAGCACATTGGTATTTGTTAGAATTGCTACCATGAATTGTCCTGGAGTGGGAGACAAGAAGACCCTAACCCCTTAGTGTCCTCTATAATCCAGATCCATGTATAACTACATTTTATACTTTCTAAGCACTTTTTGTACCTGCAATTTTTAAATCTCCTTGATGATTAATAAAAGCATCTTTATGAAAAGCAGTTAAACTTGTGCTCTAAATCATTGGGTAAAAAACTCTCCATAACCTTAATCAGTATGTTTAATGCAATATGTAGGAGAGCCCTATTATCTTACAAATACTATTCATATTTATCCTGGATATATAAAAAAAAAAAAAAAAAGGCAAATGGGATATTGTAAGATATGGTCTTTTATGATTATAATAACTTTGATTAATAATGGCCGGTATGGTTAGAGTATTGAGCTGGAATATACGTGGACTAGCGGAACGTAAAAGGAGGGCGGCTGTACTCCAAAATATAATAGCTCATAAACCTTCCATCATCTGTCTTATGGAAACACACCTGACTGCTGACAAAATTGGAGTCTTGGCAAGAAAATGGGTTCAAAAAGCATACTATTCCACGTATTCCACGTATGCGAGAGGGGTTTCCATTTTGATACATGCTGGAATTCCTTTTGAGGAGGTAGAGATTAAGATAGACAAAGACGGACAGTATGTTTTTCTAGTCTGCAGACTCTATGGTAGATTGTACTGTATAGTAGCGGTATATTTTCTGCCGCCATTTACCAGAACAAAGTTACAGGAGATCATAGAACTTAGGAGGCATTGGACCGGGATACCTACTCTGTTAATAGGAGATGTTAACAACATAATGCATGGACAATGGGACAAAACTAGTAAACATCTGGGAAGGACGGAAGGAGGGGGAGAGACATCATTTGCTAAGTATATATCGGAAGTGGGTATGATAGACTTATGGAGAGTTCGTCATATGGGTGTGAAAACATATTCGTGCTATTCAGCGTCGCACGGTACTATGTCTAGAATTGACTTGGCGCTGGGAGATGGCTTGATTAATCAGATTGTCACTCATATAGAATATTTGCCTAGGATGCTTTCAGATCATAGCCCGTTACTGGTTGAATTAAAAGTGGGTATTTGGGGGGACAGTGGGCGGAAGGAATGGAAGGTACACCCAGTGTGGCTGGAAACTATAGATATGCAGAAGATAGCGGGAGAAATTGAGGAATTCTTTCAGAACAACATGGGAAGTGCGGCTGTAGGAACTGTATGGGACACAATGAAGGCATACACTAGAGGCTTACTGATCAGAGACATTTCTAGATGTAAAAGTCAAAGTAAAGCGGAGGAGAGGAAAGCATTGGATGCACTAAGGAAGGCGGAGGAGGAGTTGGTGCTTAACCCCACCGTAGAGGCGCAGCAGAACATGAAGACAGCTCAATTGAGAGTGGATAAGATATTTCTGGCAAACGGGGAAAAGAAGAGGGAATTTCAAAAACTTGCCTTTTATGAAGAGGGTGAAAAAGTTGGTCACCTGCTGTCTATTATAGCAGCGGCGCAGAGAGAACCGGGACATGTATATGGTCTCCAGGACCAAAATGACACCCTAGTCACTGAGACTCGGGAAATATTGGGAGTATTCAGGGACTTTTATGAAGACTTGTATACTTCCAAAGTAAGGATTGCTGACCGGGCTATAGATAAATTTTTACAGGAAGCCCAATTACCCAAGTTGAGTGAAGAGGAAAGTAATAGTTTGGAGGGTCCCCTGACAATAGAGGAAATGGAAGAGGCCCTGTCGTCAATGGCAAATAACAAAGCCGGGCGGATGGGTTCCCAACAGAGTTTTATAAACACCTTAGAGAGACACTACTGCCAAAATTAAAAGACGTGTTTTCAGCGGCTCTGGAAAAGGGAGAGTTGCCAGCATCAATGCGAGAAGCTACTGTGGTGGTTCTGCCAAAGCCAGATAAGGACCGGACACGACCAGATTCGTATAGACCCATTTCACTACTTCCAGCAGATGTAAAAATACTAGCTAAAGTGTTGTCTACCCGGCTGAGCCGGGTGGTGTCTGGTGTGATCCATCCGTATCAGTCGGGTTTTATGCCGGATAGGTCAACGGCCATTAACCTGAGACGTCTATTTTTTAATATGCAGATGACTGCCGATAATACCGGACACAGGGTGGTGGTCTCTTTGGACACACGGAAGGCCTTTGATAGTGTGGAGTGGAGCTATCTCTGGCGAGTTCTCCATTGATGGGAATAGGTCCGGTCTTTATGGCATGGCTGAAATTATTATACAAACACCCAGTGGCTAGACTGAGAGTTAATGGGGAACGTTCAGATATATTCAACATGTACAGGGGAACGAGGCAGGGTTGTCCCCTTTCTCCGCTGCTGTTCGCCATGGCCATAGAGCCGTTAGCTGCTGTGCTGAGGCGGTCGGGGGCGGTGAAGGGGTTCCGATATGGTGTGTTGGAAGAAAAGGTGGCGTTATACGCTGATGATATTCTCTTGTTTTTACAAGACCCTCAGGATTCATTGCAGGGTGCGATAGATATAATTAATAGATTTGGTTTACTATCTGGGTTGCAAATTAACTGGGACAAATCTCACATCCTGGGAGTAGATGCCCTAGATGGTTCAGATGTTGAGCAGGTAGAACGTACGCAACTCAAACTAGTAAGGGAATTCAAATATCTTGGTATTAACATAGCACTACCAGTGAGGGACTATCTGCAATTGAACATAAACCGATACTTGGGAAGTTAAAGGATAAAGCGTCTACGTGGAGTAAAATGCACCTCTCGGTGGTGGGACGTACCAACTTACTTAAAATGGTACTCATGCCCAAATTGTTATATGCACTACATAATTCCCCGGTGTGGATTCCTCAGCCGATATTCCAACGTGTCAATGCTATCTTTAGAGATTTGGTGTGGGGCGGGGGACAGCCAAGGATCAAACTGGAGACTCTTCAAAGGCCAAAGGAGGAGGGAGGTTTGGCATTACCAAATTTATGGATATATTTTTTGGCGGCACAGTCCCAACATATTAGAGGATGGGCACAAAGGGCAATAAAGGGAACAATTCAGGAAGTCTTGGAGCGGCATCTTAAAACACGCCCTTTGGTAACAGGTTTAGAGTCAGGGCTGTTTAGACGGATGGGTAAAAAATACCCGACATGTGAATTAGTTTATAAAATATGGATGAGAGTGAAGAAGGTTAGAGGATTGACGGGTCTGACAATGTACACTCAGATATGGGATAACGAACATCTAGGCGAATTCTATGGGATGGGTAACCTAAAAGACTGGAAGACAAAGGGAGTGCAGTTTGTCTATCAAATGATGAATGATCAAGCTCTCAAAACCTTAGCAATGCTGAAGGAGGAATTTCACTTGTCAGACAAACACAGCTACCAGTATATGCAGGTTAAACACGCATTCCTTCAACAGAGGAAAAAAGGGACCATGGTTATCCAGAAAGATATTATCCTCGACTACATCTGCAAAGAGGGGAGTACTAAAGGGGTTATATCTGAGATTTATGCCGCACTGCTTTACACCTTTTTGCTGAAATACCCTGTTGCGGCGAAGGAAAGATGGGAGGCAGACGTTGGTAATATAGAGGATGACAAATGGGAGTCCATCTTAGAGTATATTCCCAAATTATCATTAAATGAACCGGCTAGAATGTCCCAACTATTTCTCGTACATAGGGCATACAGATCACCTGAATTTTTGTATAAAATAGGGGTGCGGGAGACCTCCGAATGTACAAGATGCGGAACTGAAGCAACTGGTATCCTACACGTCATGTGGGGGTGTCCGCATATTTTGGGTTTCTGGTCTGAGGTGGCTGCCCTCATTGGGAATCGCTATCATTGTGTAATCCCTAGAGACCCGGTGGTCTGCCTGATGGGATATGTGGAAGAGGTGGTGGGCACTGATATTGCGAAACTAGCAGTTGCCAGACTCTTGTATGCTGCTAGAAAAGTCATAGCTAGATATTGGGTATGAATCGAGCCTCCTACTAAACAGGAATATATACGTCAAGTAGACTATGTGGTACGGATGGAGGAAAAAATCTACCATAAACGTAAAAATGCTAAATTATGTGATAACTTGTGGGCAGCGTGGAAGGTGTGAGGGCTGAAATTGGAAAAGATGTTCCGGCAGAGATGTGTCTAATGGTGTGTAAAGGGTCATCAGATGTTTAGGGTAATTATTGATTATATCTTACATATATTGCTCAGAAATAAAAAATGTTGCTGTCTGTAAAGGGGGGTCGGTGGTGAGGGAAAGGGATTTCTTTATAATATCAAAAATGGAAAATTGCGGTTTTACAGTTGTATGTTATTAATTTCCTTACATATGAATAATATTTTTCTGATTCAAAAAAGGAAGGGAGGGAGGGAGGGGGGCTGGGGGGAAAGAGTTTGGGGCCGGGACCTGATATATATAGAAAATGTATATGTTTTGTATGAATAATTTGTTATTTGTGCTTTTTCATTAATAAAATGTATCTGATTTAAAAAAAAAAAAAGTATATGCTATTTATTAGTTTGTTGAGCACAGTTCTCAATAACTGACAACAGTTGGAATTTTGTTACTTACCAAACACAGTTAATTTACTCTCCTTAGTCTGGGAGCCAGCAGGATTAGATGCTACACATTTGTAATGTCCTCTGTCACTTAGGTGTGCATTATTTATATAAAGAACTTGTCCGTTTTCCAAAATGTTTATATTACGATCGCCCACAACAAGTAATCTGCAATTAAAAGAAGTTACAATTCAGAGGTCGCTATGTAGCAAAAGCATTCAATAGGGACAGTGTGTTGTAGGTTCACGCTGCTACAAAGACCACAAAGCCAAAGTCTTCTATTTGTGAAGGTTTATTAAATCCATCCAGCACATTTCAGAGCCCGCTATGCTCCTTCATCAGGGAATGTATGGAGTTACAGCCACATTGCAGCGTGTATATATATATATATATACACCGTATTTTTCGCATTTTAAGACGCACTTTTGTTTCCCCCACATTGGGGGTGAAACGGGGGTGCATCTTAAAAAGCAGATGTTAAAAAAAAAAGTAAAAAAAAAAATCTTACTGAGGGGGGTGGGGTGTATAGCGGGGGTGTCCGATGCGGTTGTCATGGGGCCACGGAGGTTGGGGACCAAGGCAGAAGCTGCGGGGGTGTTGCGCCGGTCTCCGGTGGGCGCCGCCATTATTATTTCCCAGAATGCATTGCCTACTCGGCAATGCATGCTCTAGTGTCCAGAAATGGCCGTGATCGCGGTCTGCGCATGCGCCGCGGCCATTTTCATATATTCTATTTTCCAGACTTCAAGAAAATGGCGGCGTCGCTTGCGCAGACCGCGATCCGCGGCCATTTTTAGACACTAGAGCATGCATTGCCAAACAGGCAATGCATGCTGGGAAATAATAATGGCGGCGCCCACCGGAGACCGGCGTAACACCCTCGCAGCTCCTGCCTTGGCCCCCTACCTCTGTGGCCCACCGGAGACCGGCGGAACACCCCCGCAGCTCCTGCCTTGGCCCCCAACCTCCGTGGCCCACCGGAGACCGGCTCAACACCCCCACAGCTCCTGCCTTGGCCCCCAACCTCTGTGGCTCCCTCGGTAAGACTTGGGGGGGCTATGTACCAGGATGTATGTCCCCCATTCTGGGACATATATCAGGAGGGGGGATATAAATAATGGATGGAGGCATGGAAACCAGGATGGGGGCATATACCATATATCAGGAAGGGGCATATATACCAGGATGGGAGCATGCATACCAGGAGGGGGACCATATATCAGGAGGGGGCACATATACCAGAATGGAGACAAATATACCAGGATAGGGGACATACAATCAGTCTATAAGACAGACATTGGCATTATAAGACAGACCCCATTTAACATTAAAAATTATTTTTTTTCTCTTTTCCGTCACTAAATTTGGGGGTGCGTCTTATAATCAGGTGCGTCTTATAAAGCGAAAAATACGGTAATATATATATATATATTTTATATATATATATATATATATATATATATATATATATATATATATATACTCAACATCAAAATAACCGATCACATTATCATGACATCGGTGGGAGTGTGTTGTTATGTCAGAGTGAAATTAGATCCACTGCATCTCAATCCCTGTTAGCAGTCTTCAAAACACATTACAAGGAGTATACATTTAAAACATACATTAAAAATACAAAGAATAAAATATAGTAATTAAAGTTTATTATATAATAGTAAAAAATGATAAAATTAATAAAAGTTAAAAAATCAAGTTCATGCCATGCAGGGTACTTGAACCAACTAAGGCCCCTTTCACATTAGCGGTAATCGCTGATCGCGGCAGTTGCGGTGAAAAAAATGCAACTGCCACGGTTACCGCATAACGGCCGCACTTGCGGTTCACCTGCGGCAAGCCCCGTACAATGTCTATGTCACATTATAGAGACCTTCTGGATATATATAAAATGATATATACTCTTATTTTAAGCAAGGTAGTATAACTTGATAAGAATGTAAAATATGTGTTATTTTAGTCTCATTAGTTAGAAGTATATTATTTATATATATTTCTTACTTCTTTGCAGTGTAAATGGTGAGAAAAATAAATAAATAATTAATCATCGAAGACGGAATAAATGTACGTGGAACACATATGATTACCCCTTCCAAGAAAGGAACTATTACTACAAAAATTCTCTACTATTGAGCAATGTGATTAATCTTTGTGCATCAGTGTTTTTTTATTTTGAAAAACAAAAAAATTGTTGCAAATAAAGAATTTTTCATGTTTCATAGAAAAATGTTAACAATTAGTAAAATTGTATGGAATATAATCACTACAGTAAGTATATGTGTATATTTATATAGCGCTCATTTACTTCAGTACATATAGTGAAGATAAATACAGATCAGTGTGTTTGTTGAGTATAGGTACAGATGAGAAAAGTATATCCTAATGAATGAATGAATGGTTAGTAGAAGCAGAAAAAACAAATGAGAAGAAAGCACAATCGATCCCAGGTCTAGCAGTTCTATTCTAAAGTTCCTGAACCCCTAATCCAGGAAGTCCATGGCCCTGAGATAAGATGTCGCTCCCGGGGGGAGATGATGGGCTTCCACGGGAAGGTCGAGGCCGGACAAGAATATGTTGAGATCACCTGAGACAAATTCTTTCAGAGATGGGTGAACATATGGGAGGCACAGAAGGCAGAGCAACAAGCCCAAAAGCAAGAGACTATTGCCCGAACAATTGAGACCAAAGCGGTGGCCTGGGCAGCCCCATCTACTCGCCAAACTCAGCAAAGAAAGGGGGTCATGACCGCTTTCCCTACCCAGAGGGGCTTTGGTTTCATCGGGGAGCCCGGAGTCGGGCGTGAGACTTTTGTGTCCCGGACGGACGTGGAAACCCATTTGTCCCTAGGACACCCGAACAGGGATCTAAGAGTGGGGGACTGAGTGACTTTCATCCAGCAAAAAGGAGAACTCGGTCCCTATGCCCTCTACGTGAACTGGGTGCAACTGGGAGTGGAACCAACGCGAGCACCTGTCCCAGGATCATCGGAGGTAGTTCCCATTCAGGAGCCACGGATGGTAAGAGACTCCAGTACCCAAACTCTGATACTGGAACATTCGGATCCGGCACTGCATGGGATACGTTTCTGATCATAGGCACTACCTTGGAAGAAACCGTAAGCCTGGACAGGTATAGATTTGCAAATTGTAAATAAAACGTTTCCTTTTCAGTCCTCTAGATCTATCCTGGTAGAATGTTCCCCTTGTTAGGTGCAAAAAGACTTTATGATCACGGAGTGAGTTGATTGGAACTTTATTGTAAATAGTTAAGCGCACCCCGGTTGGTTTTATGGTAGGAGTTATTGCGAGTAATAATGTGAACTGTGCATGAATGTTTTGCACTTGGACTACACCGCACAAAAACCCACTGGCGCGGCCGACGAATTGGTTCGTTTAGTCCCTGTCGCTGCACCCAGGGCTTGCAACGGGTTTTTCTGGTGGTGGGTTACCGAAGCTGACGAGCCCGCAGGAGAGTGACATTCGCGGGATTAACTGTTTAAAATTTTTTTATATTTTTATAGCCGGTAGTTCATTTTTTTTTTGAAGAAACGTTTAAGGTTGCACCTCCTCAACGGGAAGAAATCAAATGTACAGATGTGGCCAAAAGTATTGACATCCATGCAATTCTGTCAGATCATACTCAGTTTCTTCCTGAAAAAGATTGCAATAAAAAATTCTTTGGTATTACGGTATTATCTTCATTTAATTTGTCTTAAATGAAAAAACACAAAAGAGAATGAAGCAAAAAGCAAAACATTGATCATTTCACACAAAACTCCAAAAATGAGCCAGGCAATAGTATTGGCATCCTCAGCCTAATACTTGGTTGCACAACCTTTAGCCAAAATAACTGCAATCAATCGCATCAATCAATGAGTTTCTTACAATGCTCTGTTGGAATTTTAGACCATTCTTCTTTGGCAAACTGCTCCAGGTCCCTGATCTTTGAAGGGTGCCTTCTCCAAACTGCCATTTTTAGATCTCTCCACAGGTGTGCTATGGGATTCAGGTCTGGACTCATTGCTGGCCACCTTAGAAGTCTCCAGTGCTTTCTCTCAAACCATTTTCTAGTGCTTTTTGAAGTGTGTTTTGGCTCATTGTCCTGCTGGAAGACCCATGACCTCTGAGGGAGACCCAGCTTTCTCACACTGGGCCCTACATTATGCTGCAAAATTTGTTGGTAGTCTTCAGACTTCATAATGCCCTGCACACAGTCAAGCAGTCCAGTGCCAGAGGCAGGAAAGCAACCCCAAAACATCAGGGAACCTCCGCCATGTTTGACTGTAGGGACCGTCTTCTTTTCTTTGAATGCCTCTTTTTTTCTCCTGTAAACTCTATGTTGATGCCTTTGCCCAAAAA
This sequence comes from Allobates femoralis, assembly GCA_033576535.1. Lineage (NCBI taxonomy): Eukaryota > Metazoa > Chordata > Amphibia > Anura > Aromobatidae > Allobates > Allobates femoralis. Next base: position 229,536,891 of record JARQOC010000007.1, on the reverse strand, counting down.
GCTCTACTTTTGTCTCATCTGACCAGAGAACATTCTTCCAAAACTTTTTTAAGCTTTCTCAGGTGAGTTTTGGCAAACTCCAGCCTGGCTTTTTTATGTCTCGGGGTAAGAAGTGGGGTCTTCCTGGGTCTCCTACCATACAGTCCCTCGTCATTCAGACGCCGACGGATAGTATGGGTTGACACTGTTGTACCCTCGGACTACAGGGTAGCTTGAACTTGTTTGGATGTTAGTCGAGGTTCTTTATCCACCATCCGCACAATCTTGTGTTGACATCACTCGTCAATTTTTCTTTTCCGTCCACATCTAGGGAGGTTAGTCACAGTGCCATGGGCTTTAAACTTCTTGTTGACACTGCGCACGGTAGACACAGGAACATTCAGGTCTTTGGAGATAGACTTGTAGCCTTGAGATTGCTCATGCTTCCTCACAATTTGGTTTCTCAAGTCCTCAGACAGTTCTTTGGTCTTTTTTCTTTTCTCCATGCTCAATGTGGTACACACAAGGACATATGACAGAGGTTGGGTCAACTTTAATCCATGTCAACTGGCTGCAAGTGTGATTTAGTTATTGCCAACACCTGTTAGGTGCCACAGGTAAGTTACAGGTGCTGTTAATTACACAAATTTGAGAAGCATCACATGATTTGTCTAACAGTGCCAATACTTTTGTCCACCACCTTTTTCATGTTTGGTGTGGAATTAGATCCAATTTGGCTTTAGGACAGGTGCTTTTTCATTGAAGACAAATTAAATGAAGATAATAATACCAAAGAATTTGTGATTGCAATCATTTTCAGGAAGAACCTGAGTATTATCTGACAGAATAGCAGGGGTGTCAATACTTTTGGCCACTACTGTGTATGCCGACTTTTACATTTCATCTACCCTAGTTTAGCCTGAATTTCTCCTTTATCATTTTAATTGTACTTAGTTTGCTAAGAGATATTATTTGTTTTAATTTTTTGGGATACTCATAATCGTCATGTCAATTGTAAATATTTGGTTATTTTATTTCTTTTACTTATGTCTTTTGCCTTTATTGTTTTTCTCTTATATTAATTATTTATTCTCTGAATTTGTATACTATGTATTCATTATATTTATAATTTATGTATATGCGGAAATTCTTTCATCTCAACTTACTTTTGTTGTTTCCTTGTTGACTAATAAATATATCTTTAAACATATAGCACACTGCGGTGTAGCACAAGAGGCTGTATTCCAGTCATCACATATGGGGATGGTGTACCAGGCTTCTAATATCCATCAAAACAACAGTCCTTTTGAGGATTAAACTTGCTGTATACAGGCAGGCAGTGTATATAGTACACTGTGGAGTAGCACAAGAGGCTGTATTCCAGTCACATCTGGGGCTGATGTAGCAGGTTCTAATATCCATCAAACAATCATTCTGAGGACTAATCTAGTTGTATACAGGCAGGCAGGATATATAGCACACTGCGGTGTAGCACAAGAGGCTGTATACAGTCATCACATATGGGGATGGTGTACCAGGCTTCTAATATCCATCAAAACAACAGTCCTTTTGAGGATTAAACTAGCTGTATACAGGCAGGCAGTGTATATAGCACACTGTGGAGTAGCTCAAGAGGCTGTATTCCAGTCACATCTGGGGCTGATGTATCAGGTTTCTAATATCCATCTAAACAGTCCTTTTGAGGATTAATCTAGCCATATACAGGCAGGCAGGGTATATAAGGCACAGACAAATATGAGCCATGCATATGATGAACGCGTCCGCAAAACTGCGTTCATTCACCACCAGCAACTGAATCACAAAAACTGAGTGCAAAAATTCGCCCAAATAATTCACACAAAAACACTCTGCTATAATGAAAAATACAAATCAGTGGCAAGTGCTGTCAAAAAAGTGTCAAAAAAACAGGGTTTTTGGTTTATAAGTTTTTTGCAAAAAAATACATTAAGCTGCTTCACCAAACGACAAGGTAACCCTGATTGAAGCAGTGCCTAGCTGATATATTTAAAACCTGTTTGTGAATGAATATACCTCTAAAAAAAGGTATATAGCAGACAGCAGTGAGTAAACTAAACTACTTTTCAGGATTAATCTAGTTGAATACAGGCAGGGTATATAGCAGACTGTGGTGTGTAAACTAAACTCCTTTTCAGGACTAATCCAGCTGTATATAAGCAGTTTGTATGGGCAGTGTATATAGTCCACCGTTTAAAATGCACAAGGCACGTGGCAAGGGATGAGGAACTGGACATGATGGTGATGGTGCATGCAGAGGCTGAGGCCATGGGCAAGCTACAATTGTGCCACAACAAACACCCATATCTTCTCGCCCGACCTTCCAGTCCCAATTCCTAGGGGACCGCAGCACACAACTATTAAACCCAGAGCAGCGTCAAAGGGTTGTTGGTTGGATAGTGGATAATGCTTCCAGTCAGTTTGCCACCACCACAACCACCCTGCCTTCCACATGGTCAGATCTCAGTAGCCATAAGTCTGGACTTCATATTCCTCACCCTGATCCTCCTTCCTCCCACCATGCCAAGTGGGATCCCACACTTGGACACTCTGAAGAGCTGTCCACTTTTCCATTTATAGATTCGGGCCTCCCGCCCACTCCACTTGAAGGGGGGCAACAGGAGATTGCATGTAGCGATGCCCAAATATTTGAGCAGCCACAGTCGCATGAAGGCGACAGTGGTAAAGTGTCACAAGAGGTGGACGATGATGAGATAGAATTGCCAGAAAGTCAGGAGGAGGACCAGGCTGTGAAAGTGGAAGACGATGTGGTGGATGATCTAGTAACTGACCCAACCTGGCAAGAGGACATGCAGAGCAAGGACAGCAGCGCACAGGGGGAGGGAGGCGTAGCACCCCAACAGGTAGGAAGAAGTAGTGTGGTGGCCACAGACAGAAGGTGGGCAAACATTCCCCTTAACACCAACATGACAGAAGTTGCCAGTACAACTGTAAGGTCTTCCCAAGTCTGGCTATTTTGTTAATTTTATTGAAATATTGTTAATAAAGTAACTCTTAACAAAACTAAAAGTTGGTAACCCATAGTTCCTAAAAACTTTAAAAAAAAATTGTTTACCTTCTAATATATATATACATTCTATGTGAAAACTAATGGTCTTAAAAACAGATGGCAGATTTTCTATCTGAACCTGTGAACACTACCCAATGGCAATTAGAGGAATACAATGTCTTTTTTGATCAGTCGGGAACAAAACCAGATAAGGAATAGATCTAAAAAAGATCTTTAATGACTTATACTCCTTCTATAAGAATAATATTAAATCATGGTGGGAGGTACAGTCATTAACTAGATATATTCAACAAGGAATCATCCCAAAAGGTTTGAGGATTCCCATTGTCCCTGCAGACAGATCAAAAAGTTCCAAATTATTGGAACTTTGGGAGAAGGAATCTAAGGCTTCTTCTCTGAAATTCATGCACTTCTTGTTGGAGGAAGAAAATAACACTTTTGAAAATACATCTAAGGCACTGGGCGAGTATATTAAATACACGCTCAGTCACAAAAGTGACCCGGATTTTTCTAGACGAGAAGGGATCTTGCAAAACTCCATTGAACGCTTCCAAACAACCTTAAAAAATAGGAAGCATAATAAGTTTATAAAGGACCTGGCTGAATTCAGGGAAAACAAAGTCTATCTGTTTCTAGAGGGTCCGTCTGGTGGAAAATCGTCCACAGATATATACCAGTTCCCCCCAAAAAAACACAACCAAAGAAAAAGAAAAAGAGGTGTCCACAAGAGAAATGGGACACTCCAAAAGCACCAGCTCCCCCTACCATACCTGGTACTACACCATCACCCTCTGTCCCTACACCATCTTCCTCTTTTTTAGAGCAGAGGGGGGTGCCATACGATCTACGATCTCAGAAAACAATATTGGACCACATAACACCATCGAGTTGAGGAATCAAATTGTCGATCTGTCCTCCTATAATTTTGCTAATGATCGGCTAGAAGTATTAAGCAAGGGTGTAAACTTTGTTCCGACAGAGAGATTCGATAATTTTGGATGGGTAAAGGACCTTGCCCCTTTTGGGCGAAAGTTAAAATGGAAGAAATTTTTCCAAACCACAGATAGGGAGAAGCTTGATGCTTTAGGTATTAGTGAGGATGACCGCGATGCCTTAAACGATCTAACTGATCTTGAGGTGGAAACAAACAGGATTCCAGGTCATGGTCCATATACCCCGCTGAAACAAAACAGCAAAAAACTACCACCTGCAGATAAAATTGATGCAATAGGTATCTTTCTAAAAGTCATGAACGACGACCTCAACAAGTTGGACACGATTGGGAAAGGTGGTCGCCCTAATCTTAAAAGGTAAGAGATGTACCATTATCCACCTTGTCCAGACACAAAGACATTATAATAAAAGCCTCCGATAAGGGGGGAAATATCGTGATATTAGACCACGATAAATACACCATGATGTGTTTTAACATACTAAAGGACAAGTCTTTCTATGGGAGATTAAGTAAAGACCCTACCGAACAATTTTCAATTGAATGTATGACATCTTGGTTAAGAGTCTCGAGGCCCATCTTATTTCAAAAAATGAGATGCACTTCATGGTCCAAAAATGTCCACAAATACCAACGTTTTATGCTTTGCCAAAAGTCCACAAGGGGCTCTTCCCTTTAAAAGGTAGACCCATTGTGGCCGGAATAAATTCCGTAACACAGAACGTCGGGATATATCTTGATAAAATCATGAGGCCGTTTGTCACATCCCTTCCCTCCCACATCAGGGACACTAGTGATCTCATCTCAAAATTATTGATGTAGAATCCCTGTTCTATCCATCACAAACTACAATTGAAAGCAGTGGAATACTTTTTAAGAGCGAGAGGTAGTCACCACGCCCAACATAACCTTTTAGTATTGGAACTTTTCAACTTCCTGCTAACTCATAATTACTTCCTTTTTTTTCAGGACCTTCTTCCATCAGCTCAGGGGCCCAGCGATGGGGAGTTCTGCTGCCCCAATCATATGCTAATTTGCTCCTGGGCTGGTGGGAAGATGTATGTGTGTTCACCGAGCAGATGTCATCCTGGACCCAAAACATCACGTTTTGGGGAAGATATGTGGAAGATATTCTGGTCCTTTGGACAGGATCAAAACAATCCTTTATAGACTTTGCAAATAACTTGGGTCTTTTCTTTACCTTTGAAATTGAGGAGAAGAGATTCTCGTTTTTCGACGTTATGTTGATAAGGGACGAGAGAGGCCAGATACAAACAATGATCTTCAGAAAGCCAACACCGACCAATAACTTAATACATTGGGAAAGTCACCACCCTGTCCCCTTAAAGCGAGGTATAACAAAAGGACAGTACCTCCGTTTATGAAGGAACTGTTCACAAATGGATGAGTTCCAAGAACTGGCAAGTTTAATTAAAGATTCCATGATAGAGGGTACCCAAAAAAAGTCCTGTCAGCAGCATATAAAAATGCCATGACACGGATGAGAAAGTCCCTTTTGACCACAAATGAAACAAAAAAAACAGAATGTTAGTGCATCCTTTACAGAATAATAGGTACGTTTGATTCCTGAAATAAAGATGTTGTAGTACTCCTTAGAAGGCACTGGGGTATACTGCAAATGGATCCAGATTTGAAGGATCTGATACCTCCCTACCCAGCGATCACTTTCAGAAAAGGAATATCCATAGGCGATAGGCTTGTACATAGCCACTACCAGGGCCAAAAACTATCGCTCACCTGGCTTGGAGAGTTAAAAACAACAGGGACTTTTAGGTGTGGAGGCTGCAAATTTTGCCCCTGGGTGTCCCCCTCAAAGTCCATCACTAGTTCTGTAACCAAAAAGACTTATGAGTCTCGTAGTTTTGCCAATAGAAGTACACAGGGAGTAATATATATTATTACATGTCCTTGTCCACTGGATTATGTAGGCAAACCTTCAAGAGAATTGAGGAAACGCTTGGGTGAGCACTTCGGTGATATTAGGCATATGAGAGACACTGCCGTTTCAAGACACGTACACGAGATGCATGGCGGTAAATCAGACTGCCTAAAATTTTGGGTTCTGGAGGTTGTTAAGCCATCACCCAGAAAAGGCGATCTTGACAATGTGCTTCTTAGAAAAGAAGCCAGATGGATTTTTACCTTTGAGATTGTATCCCCCATAGGGATGAATGAGCAGTTGACCTATAGTTGCTTTCTATAGACATCCCCTTTTTATAAAAAAAAGTCCCCTTATGTCGTTGTGCTCTTAGTATATCACTAGTTTTTGGATAAGTTGAGTCTGCCATATAATGTCATCACCCATGTAGGGTTACATTTAATATTTGAGGATATATCTTTAATTAATTTTTCTATCCCCATTTCTTTCATTTATAGGTCTTCAAACTTGACAATTGTCTCCTGGCCCCCCTTTATACCCGTATTTGGGTCTAAGTTACATTCCCCCCTTTTTCCCTCCCTTTCCACCCCCCTCCCCCTCCTATCCTTTTCTATCCTATCCTATTCTATTCATATTCTCTTATTCCTTATTCTTTTCTTAAACCATTACTGCATTATAAACATTTAGATAGGCATTTAGAGATACTACCCCCCCTTTTTTGCCCCATAATTATAAAGTGGTGACTTTTCTGGGAGGAAGTTCACTGTTAATTGTTTGCATGGAGATATTCCCGCATACGCGATGTATAAGAACATCAAGTGGTGAACTTGCATCCCAGAATGACGTCTCGCGCATGCGCGATTGCCTGCGTTCCACCGTGAGTTCTAGAGGTGGAACACAAACGTCATTTCCGGGTGACGTCTCCTCCACGACGTAACTACCCGGAACAGAAAGATTAGCCGATGCCAAACACCGGCGTCAGGCTAATTAGGGGCCAAATAACATTTAAAAAGGCCCCACTATACTGCACAGACGCATTCCAAGACGATATGGTGGCGAAATACTGAGGTAGGAATTCCACATACAAGTGTAGGATATATATATCATTAAAGGGAACCTGTCAGGTGGTTTATGCCCCTCCAGCTATCACTGTCTGTAGCTGCAGTTTTATAATACTATTCTAATCATCCCTGTCTGAGCTCATAGTATAATGGTAAAGGTGAAAAGAAAAGCATTTATACACTTACATCTCAGTCCCCACCTTGGAGGAGGGGGACTGTCTGGCAGGATAATAGTTAACTCACTTTTAACTTGGATGGCTAAAGGACCTGTGTGATGTAAGGATCATGTGACCATAGTGGGCGGAGCAAAGCCAGCAAACGTATAATGCTCTGAGAACTTAGCTCCGCCTATTGTAGTCACATGGTTATGACATCACATCAGGTCTCCCAACATGTTCTAGCACAAGGCTGAAATGTTAACTATTAACTTGCCAAACAGTCCCCGTCCTCCAAGCTGGGGACTGACTGCCTCATTACATAAGGAAATGTAAGTGTACAAATGCTTTTCTTTCATCTTTCACATTACACTATGAGCTCAGACAGGGATGATTAGAATAGTATTATAAAGCTGCAGGTACAGACAATGATAGCTGGGGGAGCATAAACTAGCTGACAGGTTCCCTTTAACCTCTATTTGGCTGTGAATGCGCCATATTTATTCTGTTCATCGCTCTGCTAGTTGATCTTGGTCCATGACAAATGTAAAACTCATTTTTATAGGACCTTATGTTAATTAGAGGTTTAAATGTAGTTATACAGAGTTTTATGAGTTTACCTTATCCTACACTTTTGTTTCTTGTCACATCCTCACTAAGGACTATTTTTTCACCTTTGGACCGTAGACTTTATAATGAGGTCATGCCAGTGTTATGGCAGCGGTGGAGTGAGGACGTGTATCTGAGAGCTCTCCCTCACCCACCGGTTTAACCCCATCAGTGACCGACACCAGCCAGCTTTTCTAGCTTCATGGGGGCTAAAAAGAAGAAAGGCACCGGAGGGGCCCCTCCGGCGGCGCTATAACCCGCCACGCAACAGATTACCAGGTACCTGGTCGGCCCGGAGAAGGACGGAGGCCCTGCAATAATGGCGGCAAGGGAGCCTGAGGAGGCGTGTCTAGCCGCAGCAGCGGGACGAGCAGCGGGAGAAGGAGAGGGAGCCGCTGCATCAAAGTCCCCGGAGACAGCGCAGTGTAGCACCGCAGACCAGGCACCTGTGGAAGGGGTGAGTGAGGAGCAGACTCCCCAGACCACAAACCAAGATGGCGACATTCAGGAGGAGGACGGTGCTGCAGCAAACAGGTCGGTGACAGGCAGGGCGGAGGTGGCACAGGGAGATGGGGACAGAGGGATGGAGGAGGAAGATTATGCCATGGACTATCATGAGAGCACACCTAGAGACCCTACACCCATTTGTCTCGGAGCCATCTATGAACCCTCACAACAGACTGTAACCCATGAGGCAGCAGAAACAGTATTGGGAGACAGTCAGGCAATACAAAATGGCTACAATTCCTTGGCCCACTCACCGTTAGCAATGCCACCCTACTGCTATCCTGCCTATGCTACGCAGGGCTTTGGATTCAGCCCCCATGTAACACAGGGGATTGACCTGGGACTGCTGAATGCAAGATTGAGGGACATGCTTACTAGACAAGACATGGAACAATACGTAGCCCGCCTAGAAACATCATATAAGGCAGAACTGTCGACTTTGAGGGATGAAGTGCAGCAATGCAACGAGAGGGTCACCATCCAGGACCAGGCTATAGCTGCTTTGATGGCCAGACTGGATGCCCAGGAGGAGACCTTAGTGGCTCAGTCCCACCATATTCAAAGGTTAGCTGATATGCTTGACGACGCCGAGAATAGAGGCAGACGTAATAATATCAGAATAAGGGGGCTACCGGAAACGGTCGTGCCCAAAGAGATCAATGGAGCCCTACAGCAGATGTTTAATACAGTTCTCCAGCGTCCCCAGGAGACACCACTTGAACTGGATCGAGCTCACCGTGCCTTGGGTCCAAAACCCCTAGCCCAGGCTCCACCAAGGGATGTGATATGCTGGGTTCATAAACACCAGATAAAAGATGCGGTTATGACCAAGGCGAGGGCTGAAAATGTCATACAATACAAGGGCACTAGGGTCCAGTTGCTACCGGACCTTTCAAGATGGACTCTTCAGAGGAGAAAAGCCCTTCGTCCTTTATTGGACGTTTTGCGTCAGCATAGCATACCATATACATGGGGATTCCCCTTCTGTCTCAGAGTCCATGGGGGGGGCAGAATGCACTTACTAAGTCACCCAAATGGCATTCCTGCTTTCTCGGCAGCCCTTAATATTCCAAGAGTTGAGATCATGGACTGGCCATCCTTGCCATTCCAATACGGAGGATTGGACCCCCTGGTCGGTTCCTTCCCCAACGACCCAGGAGAGCGGGCAGGCACTATGAAAGAGGTAGACAGGAGGATCGCGGCCGACCTCATGATGAAAGGGTTCCATGAGCTTGAGATTTCAGAGGGATGGGCCAGATTGTTTTTTGTTTGGGAGGGGGACAGGGTCTTTTGGTCCTACAGGACATTATTCTAGGAACTGTAACTGCACTACGGGATTTAGAGATTTGTCCCTCATACAAGACTGCCCCATGAAAAAGGAGAGCAGCCTAATTCTGAAAGCTCGATGTTCATTGTTTGCCTCATGGGAATTGCTGTTCATTTTGTGTTCTATACTATTGCTGGATCAACGATTGTTGGGCGCGGGTGATGGCGCCCCATGGAGGGTTCCCGATGTTGGGTTCCTGGCACTCCTTAGAATATTTGATAAGATCTCTCTGCTCCCCATCGGAGGGCAGCAGGGAATATAGGCCCTGGTTAGAACTGGGTAATGGATCTTCCTTTATATCATATTAAAAGGATAAACTGGATAGAGCCATGTATGGGGTGTACGGAATACAACATCACAAGGCATATCAATTTCTCCGGTGGCCTTACCTACAGATAAGGCTCCTGGTGGTTCGCCTCAAGGAGGAGAAGCCACTGGTTGAACCGGTGGGGGGAGAATCGCTCCACCTTGCGCATACTATACGATCCCTGCGGATGAGCCATAACCTGTCGTATGGTATTTGGCAGTTATTCTAATCCTCCTAGTTACTTGTAAACAGTAAACCATAAGATATAAATTTATATTGATTCATTCACGTAACATCGCGTCTTGTAGGAGTACTCTAAACGGATAGTCACCAATCTTGTAACTGAGGTTGCTTTTGCTCTTTACTGACCCCCCCCTTTTTTTTTTCTCCCCTTTCTTTCTCTTATTTTATTTATTTTTCTCCCCTGATTTTACGTTACTCTTCACACTTTTCCACCCCTCTTTGTACCCTCCTGAAATTTTAATTTAATTACTTCGCCTTCCATGCCGCTTCTGGAGAGCGAGACGAACTATCCCAGCCAAGATGAGACCAAGGATTACCCTGGGATCCCTGAATGCGAAGGGGCTCAATACTCCCCAGAAAAGATCACAAATATTATATGGTATGCACAAGCGGAAGGTGAGTGTGCTTATTTTACAGGAGACTCACTTCAAGGAACACCACGTCCCACATTAGAGATAGGCACTATTCAACATGGTTCCACAGCGCCTGTCCAGTTAGCCGCTCGAGGGGGGTATCCATCGCTGTCCACAAATCCTTACAACATACCATTCTGGATACTTGCATAGACAAGGAGGGTAGATACGTATTGTTAAAAATGAAGATTCACGCCACTGTATACACCATTGTGGGGTGGTACGCGCCAAACGATAACTCAGCTGCAGCCAGTTCGGGGCTTCTTGAACAAGTGAGAGAATTTGCGGAAGGGGTAGTTGTGATAGGGGGAGACTTTAATCTCACCCTAAATCCGCGGATGGACTCCACATCGAAAAAGGTGAGAGGAACACCTAAGCAAGTTACTCTATTAAAACAAACTCTCCATGGGATGCAGTTAGTTGACGTATGGAGGGCATGTAATCCTGGGAATAGGGATTATACATACTATTCTAGCCCCCACGACTCATATAGTCGCATTGATTTTTTTTCTCGTTAGCCACCATGCCTTGTCCTGGCACCCTAGACCGACCATCGGAAGTTTCCTATGGTCTGATCATGCACCAATATTTTTAGACATCACCCCCCTGAAGTAGTGGCCCGCCCTTGGACGTGGAGACTTAATGATAATCTCCTTGAGGACTTGGTTTGCTCAACGGAAATCAAAGAGTCGATTGACTTGTTCTGGAAAGATCATAGGAAAGATGACACACAGACCCCGATTAAATGGGAGGCCCTTAAATGTGTGTTGAGAGGGGTTTTCATAAAACATGGAACCCGCTTAAAAAAGGAAAGATCGGTCAGGACTAAGGAGCTGACAGATGTCATATATAGACTGGAGCAGCAGCATAAAAACAATATGTCGGCGGTAGTGTTGGGAGACTTGATTAAGCATAGAGAGGAACTTAGGAATCTACTTAATGAGCAGTCCTTAAAATATAGAAACACTATAAAAAGCCTCATGTACCTTAAGGCTAACAAATGTGATCGCCCCCTTGCACGCTTACTACACCCTAGGACTCAGACCACATACGTACCGAAACTTCAACGAAAAACAGGGGTAGAGACACACGACCCAAAAGAAATTTTAGACATAATGCGCAACTATTACCAAAAATTATATAATATTGAGGGACCGACATCGAATACACAAAAAGTGACTATGCAGATCAAGATAGATCAGTATGTAGCGGACACCCCACTCCCAAGGCTGAGACAGCAGATAGTAGACAAATTGGAAACAGATGTATCAATAGCAGAAGTAGAAGAGGTCATCAAAAATACCCCTACAGGAAAGAGTCCCGGCCCCGACGGATTTTCTCCACAATTCTACAAATTCTTTAGGGAACACCTCACACCGCATATGACAAACGTATATAACTCCATCTCGGCGTCTACCGGGTTCACCCCACAGTCCCTGGCAGCCCATATTACAGTCTTGCCAAAGCCAGGTAAAGATCCCACCATAGTCTCTAATTATAGGCCAATTTCACTTATAAATGTGGACATTAAACTATATGCAAAGATTCTGGCTAATAGATTGGCGCCCCTTTTACCTTCTATCATTCATACGGATTAGGTGGGGTTTGTCCAGGGTAGAGAGGCAAGGGACGGAGTGTTGAAGACGCTATCCCTGATTGCACATGCTAGGGCTTCCCATAAGCCCCTGGGGTTGATCTCGGTGGACGCCGAGAAGGCATTTGATCAGGTGAGGTGGAGTTTTTTTAACTCGGCTCTCAAACAGATAGGGTTGGGAGAGAAATATATTGGTCACATTGCCGCATTATACACTGAACCGTCTGCCACAATTAAAATCAATGGTTCACTATCAGACCCGTTTCCGATAAAAAATGGGACTCGGCAGGGTTGTCCCCTGTGACGAAATGGACCCTTTAATATATAATGTAGGAGGATTTCTTATTCATCCAGACATATCATATTGTATATAGGTTTGTAAACTTGTAATGGTCAAAGAGAATTTCTTACAGTATTGTCATAGATTTCTGTGGTTAAAGTTTAGCTTGGTAATGTAATTATCTAACCTGTTTGTCATTGAAGGCCAGAGAACTTAATTATGCTAATCGTCCATTGTCTATTACCCTGTGAATGTGGATTGAGGCCCCAGCCACTATTGTGTTAATGTCATGGTTTGCAGACTGATTGTCTCATGCTAACTTTCCATTGTATCACTGCTAGCATTTGGATCAGCATTTGGATTGCAATAGGACTAAAATATGTTAAATGAGGATTGGAGTTCAGCCAATGAAAAGACTGTGTTATTGCACCAATCATGACGTCCCCAATATCCTACAATGAGGGCTGAGGGTATATAAGGAGGACTGTTCACTTTAAACCAGTAGTTTTGGAGTTATATTCTGTCTAGTGGCCTCAGTCTAGGGATTTTCGGTCCCGGCTAGAGGTCACTGGATTGGATACAGGCAGCTAATCTAGGGTCTTCGGATCCGATTAGCTAGCCATAATCCCAGGCCTAGGCATTTCGGTGCCGACCAAGGGGCTCAGAACACGGACTAAAAGAACCACAAGGACTTCAGTATCGGATTATCGGATTCGACTGCATAAGGACAAGGAAGCAACCCAGGTTGGGACGATACAGTCACCTGGCTACAGACTTTGCGGTGCTACATTCTAATCCCTGGTGAGCCAGCGGAAGGGTGAGACTGTGTTGCTGTTACATGTTGTGTTTTGCTTGGTTATGCGTTATATGCTGTTAACTGTTTGGGGATCCAATAAAGCCTTGATATTGTGATTCCCTGACCCTGTGTTGTCTGAGTAGTGTTCCGCCCACGGTTAAGGAGCTCGGGCGTTCAGTTGGGGTATGAGCCCTGGTCCACGCTGTCTTTGTAAAGGCGGCTGGGCCTGCGGACGAGAGCGCCCGCTGACCCCCGGGTCTCCACAATTGGTGGCAGCGGTGGGATACTACTCAGCCTGGTTATCCAGGGGAGCTGCAGGGGACTGGTGTTCGTGGACACCGTCCAAGGGCTCAACAACCAGGGAGGCATATAAGCATACCAGCAGGCCATAGGTGAGGCATTCAGGTTTCGGACGTTGCCATGTCCAACCCCACCAGCTCAGCCATGGGACAAGGGCCGGAGAGGAGATATGGCAGCAGCAGTAAATGGATGCTACAGGATCTGTGCCAGAGGAGAAATATTGAATACAGGAACGCTGACACTCGGTCGGCTTTGATTCAGAAATTGGTCCATTGGGACACCCAGAATGATGGTGAGGATGATGAGGACCCCGCCGACGTGGTACCAGAGGATGTAAGTTGTGCATCACATCATGGATCAAGTGAATATCGTGAAATCACCAGGTCCACAGCAGTCCAAATCAAGGAGAGCTTGGCTGCATTGGGGCCAAAAGCCTCAAGAGAAGAGAGGGCTTGGGTTTTGGGAAATATTTTAGGAATTCCAGCTCACCAACTGCTACCCCCAGCCGCTCGAGTAGGATTATTCCGCAACCCATTAGAAGCCCCATCAGGACAAAGGTATGCAGACAGGATACGTGACTTGCCCAATCCACAGCGCTGTTATACGTATGGACGTCTTGGACATATGGACAAAGATTGTCGCCAACACCGGGGCCCCATGCCTGGAGCTCATCGGCCAGCACAGCCAGTCCAGGTCAGTGACGTCCAAGCCCCGGGACAACAAGAAACTGATTCTGTCCACATCCTGGTAAGCCCAGCTATTGTTTCTCCAGACCCTGTACCCTGTTCCCAATTAACCATCTCCCTGGCTGAGGGTCAGTGCTCAGACATCCCTTCGGAAGGTGTGCAGCTAGCCGAGGCGAACGACCAGGGAGAGGACAAGTTGGAGCTTACAGACAGTGACCCTACACCTGTTATTTTGGAGCCTGAGCAGGGAGAGGACAAGTTGGAGTTTACAGACAACGTCCCTATCCCTGTTGCTTTGGGAACTGACCAGGAAGAGGTCGATGTGGAGCTTATAGACTGTGACCCTACACCTGCTATTGTGGAAACTTACCTGGAAGAAGTCAATGTGGATCTTAAAGACAGCATCCCCACCCCTGTTAGTTTGGAGCCTGAGCAGGGAGAGGACAATTTGGAGTTTATGGACAATGTCCCTATCCCTGTTGCTTTGGAGACTGACCAGGAAGAGCTTGATGTGGGATTTGTGAGCAGCCTTCCCACACCTGTTGTTTCAGGGGCTAACCAGGAGGAGGTTGAAGTGGGGTGCATGGATGGCCCCCCCACATCTATTGTTTTGCAAGCTGACCCAGGACAAGGACTATCCAGCCAGTGTGTCACAGCCATCACCAACATCCAGGAAGCCAAGCAGCACCCTGATGTGGATCTTGTTACCCCACCTTCAGAGGATAATTCATGTTCCCAGCCCCCATCATTCTCCTCGGAGCCATCAACAGTGAGTAAAGACACACAGAATGTTGTCATTGACTGGGGGGAATTGATAACCAGAAATTCATGGGAGCTCAACTCCTGAATCCCATTTTACTGTTTATCCACAATATGTCTGCCCATCCTGGGGGAGGTAATCTGGGGGAGGTGTATAGATGGAAGCCTCGATTGCTGTTTTCTCCATTAAAAAAGACAATGCCGCCCAGAGGAGAAGGATGACCAGAGACTGATCATATTTGACTGCCCTGTCTGGCTAAATAAGAAGGGGAGGTATGTGACGAAATGGACCCTTTAATATATAATGTAGGAGGATTTCTTATTCATCCAGACATATCATATTGTATATAGGTTTGTAAACTTGTAATGGTCAAGAGAAATTTCTTACAGTATTGTCATAGATTTCTGTGGTTAAAGTTTAGCTTGGTAATGTAATTATCTAACCTGTTTGTCATTGAAGGCCAGAGAACTTAATTATGCTAATCGTCCATTGTCTATTACCCTGTGAATGTGGATTGAGGCCCCAGCCACTATTGTGTTAATGTCATGGTTTGCAGACTGATTGTCTCATGCTAACTTTCCATTGTATCACTGCTAGCATTTGGATCAGCATTTGGATTGCAATAGGACTAAAATATGTTAAATGAGGATTGGAGTTCAGCCAATGAAAAGACTGTGTTATTGCACCAATCATGACGTCCCCAATATCCTACAATGAGGGCTGAGGGTATATAAGGAGGACTGTTCACTTTAACCAGTAGTTTTGGAGTTATATTCTGTCTAGTGGCCTCAGTCTAGGGATTTTCGGTCCCGGCTAGAGGTCACTGGATTGGATACAGGCAGCTAATCTAGGGTCTTCGGATCTGATTAGCTAGCCATAATCCCAGGCCTAGGCATTTCGGTGCCGACCAAGGGGCTCAGAACACGGACTAAAAGAACCACAAGGACTTCAGTATCGGATTATCGGATTCGACTGCATAAGGACAAGGAAGCAACCCAGGTTGGGACGATACAGTCACCTGGCTACAGACTTTGCCGTGCTACATTTTAAAGCCTGGTGAGCCAGCGGAAGGGTGAGACTCTGTTGCCTGTTACATTATGTGTTATGCTTGGTTATGCGTTATATGCTGTTAACTGTTTGGGGATCCAATAAAGCCTTGATATTGTGATTCCCTCACCCTGTGTTGTCTGAGTAGTGTTCCGCCCACGGTTAAGGAGCTCGGGCGTTCAGTTGGGGATGAGCCCTGGTCCACGCTGTCTTTGTAAAGGCGGCTGGGCCTGCGGACGAGAGCGCCCGCTGACCCCGGGTCTCCACATCCCCTCTCACCGCTGCTGTATGCGATAGCAATGGAACATTTGGCGGTGGCGGTGAGACAAAACCCAGATATACAGGGCATAGAGATCGGAAAACATCACTATAAAGCTTCATTATACGCAGATGACCTTTTATTATATATATCGCGACCTCATATCACTATCCCCGCAATAATGTCGGAATTTGGAAAATACAGTGAAGTTAGTAATTTCAAAATAAATTACACAAAAACAGAAGCTCTTAATATCACATTACCAACGGGAGAAGTGGAGAGAGCCATAGATAACTTTCCGTTTAAGTGGCAGCAGACGGCCCTTAAATATCTGGGAATTCAGGTCCCCTCAGATCTGAGTAGACTATATGCGTTAAACTACGAGACATTATTAACTAGGACTTTGAAGGACCTTAAATGTTACAACCAGAAAACAATCTCGTGGTTTGGACGTATTAATTCGTTTAAGATGGATGTGCTCCCCAGGTTTCTTTATGTTTTCCAGACAGTTCCACTCTCACCCCCACAGAGCTTCTTTAAAATCGTACGCTCGGCGTTGATCCGTTTTGTGTGGCGGCAGTCTAGACCTAGATTGAAATATCAAATTTTGACAAGATCTAAGAGACAAGGAGGAGCTGGACTCCCGGACCTGCAGACATACCACCAGGCCTCCCAGTTAATCCATCTGTTTGATTGGCATTATAGATGGGAATCGAAGCAATGGGTGAGATTGGAACAGGGAGGGTACCTGGTTCCACTACGGAATTTACCATGGATAGTGACAAGAGACAGAGAGAAGATAGGGTCGGGATGCCCTGGAGTAGTGGCTAGAGAGATCATAAAAACATGGGATATGGTGAAACGAAGGAAGGGTTTGATGGGTGTGGGCAACCCTATGTCTCCCATATTCTTTGACCCTGACTTCCCTCCGGGTCTTCAACGTGAGGGTTTCCTGGGATGGCGGAGGATATCAGAACCGAGATTGTACCAACTGAGTACGAGGAGGGGTCTACCTTCCCTCGCTGAATTACAAGATAGATCTCCCGTACAGCCTCTGTCCTGGCTGGAATATGAACAGTTGAAATCATTTTATTGCCGAGTTGGGGGGGGGTTGGGTACTCCGCCTCCCTTAACTCAATTCGAGAAGGTATTTACCCGGGAGTCTCCGCCATCACACCAGATTTCCCTTATCTACCAAATGCTGAGGGAGGGGGAGTCGACGATGGTCCCCGCCTATATGAGAGCTTGGGAAACCGAAATGGATTGTGCTTTCGATGTGGAGGACATTGTAGCGGCTTTCATCTACACACACAGGATGTCCCCGGCTGGCTGTACGCAAGAAAAGAACTTTAAAATTCTTACTCGGTGGTATCAATACCCTGTGAGGTTGCATGCTATCTTTCCCTCGGTGTCGGACAGGTGCAGGCGTTGTGGAAGTGCCAAGGGCACCATGATTCATATATGGTGGCAGTGTCCGGGTGTAAGGAGCTTCTGGGACAAGGTCTTTATGGCATATACTGTCATTACTGGGGAAAGGATACTCCCCACACCTCAAGTGGCTATTCTTTCTATGCTACCTGGCCCCATAGCGAGGCAAAAACGTAGTATTCTCAGATTTTGTCTAACGGCGGCCCGTATGGTTATACCCAGACACTGGCTGACAACAGTAGCCCCATCCATGGCAGAATGGTTGGCTGAATTCTCCCACGTTCATCATATGGAGTAATTGTTGGCCCAGGCTTCAGGAGATAATTCTGGGTTTGTGAGGATCTGGCAGTCTTGGATCATATTCAGGGAATCTGAGGACTTTAAGAAGTTAACTGAAAGTTGGGATGGACCGTGATTAGTACAGGTCTCTTCTCTCCAGAGGCGGCGCGGCGGCGAACCATATCTTTATTCCCCCTTTCACCATCCTTACACACCTCTTTCCCACCCCCCCACCTCCTTTTTTTTTTTTTTTTATATATATATTATATATATACTGTATATATATACATATATATTGTTGGTGACTGATTGAAGGTAGGAGCAATATGTGCCACAGAATAGCTTGATATGGACAGGACCACCTGTCGAAGAGTGGAGTCACTACGGAAGACGCTTTAGTGAACATCACAGTGAAAAATTCTTAAGTTACATTGAGTGCGTATGGCTTCGATTTGGATAACGGACCGAGGTATATGTATAACAGCTTAATGTTTAATTAGAGAATGGACAGATAGCATTTGTTGAGTTAATTTATTGAAGGAAGAAAAGTTAAAAGATTAACACTATGCAACAGTGATATCTGAAAAAAAAAAAAAAAAAAAGACTATAGAGATATCCAAGGTCAAGAAATGATAGAAAGTTTTCTTGTATATTATACTGGTATATTTTTTGTACTTTGTATGATTGTTTGTATGTTTTTTACTTTAATAATATTAATAAAAACGGATTGAACATAATGAGGTCATGCCACGGTCCTAACATCGGCATATTTTGAGCCTATTTATTCATATGCTGGTGAAAAGGAAAAGAGGAAAAAGGTATAATTTATTAATCAGGTCGTGCATTTATATGGGATTATATACCCGTATATGCTGTTATGTTAACATCCTATCCTGTATCTTGAGCTTCTAACCCTCCACCCTCAGATTTTTATAGGGTTCAAGTGTATCAGTGAAGTTTGTGTATTTTTTCTTTCTTTATTTTTGTCTTTAGAACTTATTTTTGTTTCGCCCCTCCCCCCCTTTCCTTTCTCCTTTCCTTCCTTATTCTTCTCCTTCCCTCCCTTAACCCCCTCCAAACCCCTTCTCCCCCATCTCCCACTTATTTTATATGTAAAAATTATAAATATTAATTCTGACTTTTGTAATTTTAGAACGTAGTTCGCTGAATACCATATTTATCGTGGTTGTTCCCTTGCCTTTCATAGTTTGATTTTTGGTAAGGACTATTTTTACACATAAACCCATTAAACCTTTTTTCCATTCTGCTGCACCTATCATTTTTGAACATTTGATTAATCTTGGGTTTTATTCTTGATGGTCTGCACATTTCACACCCGGGAATCATTTGCACTCTAAAAAGGTAATCCACCTATGTCTCTACTATGCCTAGGTCATTGTTTGCTTCCCAATACTTTCTATGGAGGTTCATAGATAACACACCCCTATATAAAATGTAAACAACATTTTCAATTGTCAAGATGGGATCTCGTAACTTTTTTTGACCTGAATAATGCGATAATTGTATAAACCTATAAGCTGGGAACTTATTTGTTTTTGTTTGTTTTTGATCTTCTAGGCAAGTCAGTATCCATCTCTCCGCCTTCTGATGAGTCCGACAACATAAGGTTGGACAAAACACGTAAAGATTGGAGAACTACTGCATCCATCTTGAATTGCCGAAAGAGAAAGCGTGTGATATCTCTTGAAGCACCACAATTGACTAACCCTTGAGTTAAGTGGTATCAGGAGTGTTTTCCCTCATTAACCCTCTATTAGGCTAAACAGGGTGAGATGAGGGATAGCTGACGTGGTATGGAGGCACCAAATACCGTAGGGTGAAAATCCCCCATTGATAGGTAGGTGGAAATAGATTAGGGAAAGTTAGCTTGCCCTATAATCACACGCCTCTCCTTTGGATTTAAATGTTTGTTTGTGTTGGTTATGTCTTTTCTATGTGGGTCTATGACCTTTTTATTGAAATATTGTTAATAAAGTAACTCTTTTAACAAAACTAAAAGTTGGTAACCCATAATTCCTAAAAACTTTAAAAAAAAAGATTCCTCCTAAAATATAAATACATTCTATGTGAAAACTGTTTTTTAAGGACTCTGACGATAATTCCAAAAAGGCCGTTTGCACCACCTGCCGTGCCAACATCAGCAAGGGTACCAAAACTACGAGCCTGACCACCACCAGCATGATCACATGGCAGCAAAGCATGCAGGGCTGCCAAAAATTGGAAGGCACTCCAATGCCTCTTGGAAGAGATGTAGAGAAGGGCCTCATAAAAGAAATGTTCCCATTATTAGGAAGTGGGTCTCTCTTAGTGTTGCCCTATGCAGGACTGCCAAAAATTGAGAGGCACTCCAATGCCCCTAGGAAGAGATGTGGAGGAGGGCCTCATAAAAACAACATTCCCATTATAAAGGAGCGGGTCTCCTATACTTGTAATGCCCATGCACTAAGAATGGGCTGACAAACATTTACCCATGGGAAGTATACATGAATATACTGTATAACTTGTTTTTTTTCTTACGGGCATTATAAACACCCTTTAAAAATATTATGGTGGTGGAGGATGAGGAGAAGGATGAGGACTAGAGCAATAGCCAAAATAAGGAAGAGTATACCCATGTGTGGGGGTGAAAAAGAGCATGGGAATATACCTCCCAAAAAAAGACTGGCTTTGAGTTATATTAAGCTACTATCATTTGATGGTGTTGAGAAGTCTAGCCCAATCCAGCCCTTGTTCATTTTGATAAGAATCATCTTGTCAGCATTTTCAGCTGACAGGCGGGTGCATTTATCAGTAATAATTCCCCCTGCAGCACTAAAAACCAGCTCTGACAAAACGCTAGCAGCAGGGCAGGACTTCCAAGGTGTAGAGAGCCAGTTCATGCCACGTGTTCAGCTTGGATACCCAATAATTATAAGGCACAGAGGAATCACAGAGTACTTTGGTACTGTTGGCAAGGTACTCCTTCAGCATGTTCCCAAACTCTGCACTCCTTGTGAGAGTACCCTGCGCCTCAGGACCTGTGTCCTGGGAGGGGCTGAGAAAACACTCCCAGAACTTAGACAGTGTCCCCTGCATCTGCTGGACTGGAGTTGTGTCTTTCTCGCCTGTACTCCTTAGTTGTCCACCGAACTGTGACTTCTGCTGTCAGCGTTTTCAGATGGTAATTATTTTAATAATTCTGCCTTCTGGTACGGCTCTATTTTCATAGACTTCTCCACCTCGGGAATAAGAGATATAAAGTTCTCCTTGTAGCGTGGGTCTAAAAGTGTCGGACATACATATCCACTCCTGAGGTCTTATGTGTGGAGTCTGAACCGAATACCGACTGCCTTGTTGATGCTGGCAGTCAACAACTTCCCTCTTTTGCTCACAAATCCTGACTAACATCAGCAGTGTCAAATTCCAATGCGTGGGGACATCACAGTCTGTGAGCCGGAAGCTGCAAATGCTGCTGAATGCCGGCAAGGACTGCTGAAACAGTAGTTGACTTTCTAAAATGGGCACACAGGCGGCGTACTTTGACGAACAGATCCAACAGCTCCGGCTAGGATTTAAGTAACCACAAGGTTGAGTACATGGGCCAGGCATGGTACATGTGTGAGCTCGCCTTGCCTTAGAGCTGCCACGAGTTTCCGCCCATTGTCACACACGACCATGCCTGGGTGTAGGTTCAGCAGTGTGAGCAATAGATTTGCCTGCTCTTTCAGAGCTGTCCACAACTCTTCAGCATTGTGCGGTTTGTCACCTACGCATATTAGCTTCAGCACATCTTGTTGCCGCTTGGCTGAGGCAGTGCTGCAGTGCTTCCAGCTTGTGACTGATGTGGAGGCTGAAGATGAGGAGGAGGCTGAGGAGGATGACGTGCAGGAGCTGTGGACTGTGGGGGCAACCCTGATTGAATTAGGGTCCGCAATCCTTGGTGTCGGAAGGACGTGTTCTATCCCAAGGTCTGACTGGGTCCCGCCTTCCACTATGTTAACCCAGTGTGCTGTCAGCGAGATGTACCGTCCTGCCTACAAGCACTTGTCCACGTGTATATGGTTAGGTGGACTTTCCCGGTAACTGCATTGTTCAGTGCACGGCTAATGTTTTGAAACACGTGCTTTTGTAATGCGGGGACAGCACACTGGGAGAAATAGTGGCAGCTGGGGACAGAGTAATGCTTGCACCTGCACATTAAAGTGATGCCAGTCCTTTATATTATAGTCTATAAAAAGAAAAAATAGTGTTGCGCCACCTGTGCACCTCTCCTGTCTTTAAAGCGGTCGTATTATAAGCAAACTAACCTTTAAAGGTCGTGCCCGATCCCGCACAACCAGATTGTGAGCGTAGTTTTGTGGCTCAGGCTGCCAGCCTTGGATCTGTAGTGCTCCTGTGTCCTCAATCACCTCTGCTCCTGGCCTCGTGCTGTCCACACTCTCTCTCCAGGGTTAGGTCAGGAAACACCAGGTTGATCCATTAACCCTATCCCTCCTGCAGCTCTGTCACCGCTTTCCACAATGGAATTAGATTAATAGAATTCAAATAGAATATGCGGTTCTAAGGTAGAGCGCAGGTATGAGACGGGATACTTTAATCTTTATCTCCGTAACTTTATTTGCTTGAGGAAGACGTCTGTACGTCGAAACATGTTGTGGTCTGGAGCTTTTTATGAATAAAGTTACGGAGATAAAGATTAAAGTATCCCGTCTCATACCTGCGCTCTACCTTAGAACCGCATATTCTATTTGAATTCTTTATATTATAGTCTGACTTTTTTGACTGTGCTCCCTTCCCCCGCCCAGTAGCTTCGCCCACACCTCCATCTTGCTGTATCCCTGGTCCTGGTTCAGACCATTTCCAGCTGATTTTTAATTGCACAACATAAGCACATAAACCTTATCCCAGCAGTATTGTCCACATACGGTGATAGAGTAGGACCCGGTAATTTGAGAGCACTTTGGCCAGTTACCGGGCTCTTCGCAGTGACATTAGTGATGAAGTTAAGTCTTTCAATTCATTTAATCTAGTACAGTATTTACTGAGTTCATTTATCACATATGCATTTCTTAGCTGCACAGACAATCCTGCATTTCATTTATCAGCCATTTAGCTGTTTCTCTAGCATACTGTGTTCAGTGTTGCAGCAAACTTAACCCCTTTAGTGCAGAGTAATGAGGGATGGCCGCCGCGATCAGGTTGCAGAATGCTTCCGTCTCCACTAGCCTAAAAGGCAACATTTCGAGTGCAAGCAGTCACGAAATGTGCAAATTCAGTAGTGTGGCCTGTGGGGCGTTTGCTGCATATTCGCACTTGCATTACAAGGACTGGGGCATGGACAACTGAACGCTGTGCTGTCCACACAGGTGGGCATGTGAGAGGTTAATATGTGCCATTATAGTATAGCCGGCTATTGTCGGCATTTACAATTTTATGAATGAAGCCGGCGGCTCCTCACTGTGTAGAAAATTCAGTACGTAATGTACGTACTGTATTTGCCACTATCCATGGTCATGAAAGCTGTAACATTAGGTCTATGGTGGTACGCTGCCCCTAGACCTAATGTTAAGGCTTTCAGGACCGTGGCTAGCGGCTGATACAGTATGTACATTACATACTGTATTTCCTACACAGTGAGGAGCCACCAGCTTCATTCATAAAATTGTAAATGCCGATAATAGCCGGCTGTACTATAATTACACATATTAACCCCTCACATGCCCATCTGTGTGGACAGCATGTCTCTAGGGAGGGTGGCCACCCCCTAGAGACATGTTGCCCACATGGATTATTAATTTTAACCCTTTGGTCATTCCTGCAGCAGCAGGGATGGTCAAAGCATACGGCTGCCGCAGGCATTCACATATGCCCTGCGGCAGCCGCATGGACTCCCATAGGAGCACATTATTGCAATTCTGCTGCAGCAGAGATATCGCTCCGAAAACTGCAGCCTGCATGATTTTTCACGCAGGCTGCAAATCCGGATGCGGTAACCGGATTGCATGTAGTTATAATAATGGCCTCCTATGGGCTGCGGTTCTTGATCCGGTTTTGACCTTTTTAACAACTCATAACTGGATCAGGATCTGCAGTGCCCTGCCGCAAATGTGACCCTAGCTTAAGTAAGTCATTACATGTTTCCTGTAGGAGAGGGTCTGAATCCAAAAGAAAATGAGCTGTAAGTTGTTCTACAACACTTTATTTGTAATTTCATTGGTCTTGTTTCGCTTGTTTCAAATGGTTTTAATATTCTGAATGAGTGTAATCAGGCCCGGCGTCAGCACCCGGCGCACCTGGGCAAGTGCCGGGGCCCGACTGCTTGGAGGGGGCCCACCGGGCCCCTGAGGGCTAGGGTCGCACTTGCATTGTGACCCTAGCCTGACGCAAGTATTGTCTGCTGCAGCGCAGAGCATTTAATGCTATGCGCTGCCAGCAACGGAGCCCATAGAAACCCGATGTTTACATTGACAACCAATGGTTGGCAAGGTAAGCATCGGGTTTCTATGGGCTCCAGCGCATAGCATTAAAAGCTATGTGCTGCAGCCGAAAATACTTGCATCAGGCTAGGGTCACAATGCAAGTGTGACCCTAGCCTCAGGGGCCCCTGAGCACACTGCCCCCACAGCCAGGGCCATATCCAGGGGGCAGCTGGGGGGTCATTTGCAGGGAGGGCGCACTCAGCCTCCTGCAGCTCCGGAGATCTCCCTCTGTGGGAGCCGACAGAGCTGCACACTCTGGGCTGACAGGACCTGTGATGATGTCAATGGAGGGTGGAGTCAGGGGTCACATGACCAGCTCCTCAGTGTATGCAGGACTCTGAGCATCATGATGGCCAGCATAGCAATTAGGTGAAGTTTATGTTTGGGGTCAGGAGGGATTTACAGTGTGAATGTAGCAGAGGTGAGTGTGTACTAGGTGTATGGCAATTTGGTGAAGTTTATGTGTGGGGTCAGGAGGGATTTACAGTGTGAATGTAGCAGAGGCGAGTGTGTACTAGGTGTACGGAGCGGAGCCGAGTGTGTACTAGGTGTACGGAGCGGAGCCGAGTGGGTACTAGGTGTACGGAGCGGAGCCGAGTGGGTACTAGGTGTATGGAGTGGAGCCGTGTGTGTACGAGGTGTACGGAGCAGAGCCGAGTAGGTACTAGGTGTACGGAGCGGAGCCGTGTGTGTACGAGGTGTACGGGAGCGGAGCCATGTGGGTACTAGGTGTACGGAGCGGAGCCGTGTGGGTAGGAGGTGTACGGAGCAGAGCCGCGTGCGTAGGAGGTGTATGGAGCAGAGCCGCATGCGTACGAGGTATGTGTACCAGTGGTAGCCCCCTGCGGATTCCGCTCCTATAGTCTCAGCCACCTTTGCCAGCAGCATTCCTCTCCATAGTCTCTTTTGCCGCTGTCTGCATTCTGCAGCTCAGCATGGAGGGGCACGATGTTGTCATGACTGTGCTGATATGTGCAGAGCGAGCGGAGGAGACTGGAGCGGCGAGAAGAAAGATGAGGAGAAGAGAGATCCGAACGGCCAGACACTCCACTTGGCTGCGGTGCCACCCATAATGCAGTGTGGCTCCATTGAGCTGCTTGCATTATTTGTGTGCTTGAGGATGCTTGTGTATATACCAAGCATCCTCAGACGCACAAAAATGCAACATTTTGCATTTGAAGGGTATTTTTAAAAAGCGCAAGAGAATGCAAACGCATTTTAGCCCGCTCCTAACAACGTGTAATATATTCACTGTCAGAAACAGCTCTTGCTGGTTTCAGCAGTCACTGTTCCTGTAAGGCTGTCTTCACATAGGCGTTTTTTTAAAATGTGGCAGTTGCCGTAAAAATATCCGCATTTGCCGCATTTTCCGCCTAGCGGCTGCACTTGCTGCACATTTGCGGCAAGCCCCATGAATTGTCTATGGGGCTTGCGGTAAGTGTGCGGCAATATATATATTATAGTCCATGATATGTACTAAAGGGGGCCCACTGAGACTTTTTCGCCCGGGGCCCACAGAAACCTGGAGCCGGCCCTGAGTATAATGCTATGCTGTATTTATATATATATATATATATATATATATATATAACAAAACAGAAAAACAGAACAGCCCAGGTATACTTAGCAGATTTGGTGCAAAGTTCCTGAAAATCAGTGTCCAGGTGTGAGAGGGATCCAGAGACCAGAAATCCAGGCAGCACAAAAAGTTCAATACAAAAAATAGGCTTCAGTGAGCCCAAGCAGTGGCACAAAGTTTCGAAACATTGTGCCGCTGCTTGGGCTCACTAAAGCCTATTTTTTGCATTGATCTCAGTGTGCTGCCTGGATTTCTGCTCTCTCACTCTCTCTCTCTCTCTCTATATATATATATATATATATATATGCACAGCACTCCCAAAAGTTAATTAGATACTAGTGCATATAAAAAATGACAATATCAATAAAAATCAATGCAATATTGCCATGTTTCTGGTCATTTCTAGGAGCCTAAGACTAAGAAATCAGTATTATATTCACCCTTTGATGCCTCGTGGAATACAGCAGCGCGATCTTTAACCCTTCATCCTCCCTACTTTAATTTTCTTAAATACTGACCTTTGGGATTTCATTGACTGTAAGCAGGGGCCGGCTGCTGCAACCACGGGTGGCAGTCCATCTTGCACAGCCTGATGCCAAGTGAGGAGCGGGGGGGTGCTGCTGGCGAAAGATGAGGAGCGCAGCGGGGGGGGGGGAAATTCTCACCTCCTGGCTGCCTCCGTTCCAGTCCCTGATGTGGGAGGCCCTACACTAGGACTGTTCCACCGGCCCGGGGGGCAGCTGCCACCCTGGCGCCTGGGCCAGTCCACCCCTGACTGTAAGTCATAATCATCTGCATTTACAGAAATAAACACTTGAAATAGATCACTCTGTAATAACTCTATATAATATATACATTTCAGTTTTTGTATTGAAGTACTGCAAAATATTAACTTTTGTTCCTCCAAATTTTGGGGGAAAATGGGGGGTGTGTCCTACAATCTGAATTTACTTTCTGCGCTGCAGGGTGGGGGGAAGTTGGTGGCTCTGGAGCAGTGACCGGGGGCTGGAGGAGCATGGCTGTAGGCTGCAGAGGCGGGGGGAGCTCAAGTGCTCTCGCTCATTAGCCTTATGTAATATGCTCTCCACCAGCTGTCCATCACCTTGGTGATGAAACCACACTGAGGTATGGAAAGGGGAGCAGGCATATCACATGTGCCTGCAGTCCCCCTCATCCTGGATATGGCTCCCCATCACTGTGTATGCCCCCCATGCTGCTGAGCACACTAAAATAACAAATACTTTCAACTTACTTCTCCGGCGCTTGCCTCCATCTCTACCTGCTTGCCACACTTCCTGGGTCCCATGGAAGCCGGTCATGTGATGAGGGCGCGCACTGATGACATTACTCTGCTATACCGATCACATGACTGGCTTCCACTGGACTCAGGAAGTGCAGCAAGCAGTGAGGGACAGAGGCAAGCGCCATAGTGGTAAATTGGAAGTGTTTGCTATTATAGTGTGGGGGAAACATGGGTGGGCGTGCACAGTGATGGGGGCCATATCCCGGATAGGGGGTGGCATATCCTTTACAGGGGGACATATACCATCCACAGGGGGATGTGTGCCCCACAGGGGGACGTGTGCTATCACAGGGGGGGCTATATCCAAGATAAGGGGGCCATATTCAGAATACGGGAACTATATGGGAGGAGATATATACTAAGATGGGCGACATATACACCAGTATGGGTGGGGTCATGTACCAGGATGAGGCACATATATACTGATTGTGAGACGGACACTGGTATTATAAGATGACCCCCATTTAACATTAAAAATATTTTTTTTTCTCTTTTCCTTAACCAAATTTTAGGTGTGTTTTATAACCCGGTACGTCTTATAAAGCAGAAAAATATGGTAACTTTTTGATGATATTCTAATTCATTGAGATGCACTAGTATATATACTAAAAATGATAAGCAGCAGTCCATTGTGGTTCCAAACATCAGACCTTTATTGGGCCATGTGATGTGGTGACAGGCAATGCTTTGGTTCCTAGGAACTTTGGAGTCGACTTTCTCCTTTTATTCTTCTGAACACGAAAAATTTGTAACTGAACATTTTCTTGACTATTTCATTGACAAGTTTTTCTAACAATATTGTGTTAAATTTACGTCACCAAATCAGCATAGCAGAATGATACATACAACATGAGGATGTAGGGGTACCTCTTCATTTAATTTATTCAGAGCTAAGGTTAAAACCTTCCTATATTTATTAATAAAATGTACTGTATATGTTTCTTACCTATTTTCTTTGAACCACTGGATAGCAGGGAATGGTTTTCCTTTCACCTTACACTCCAGTTTTACTTCATTTCCTGCTATTACAGAAACATTAATAATGCTTCCACTGCTTACAATTTCAGGAGGATCTAGTAGAAAAACAAATAATGATCTTACATGAATGAAATGTGACAGGCTTGTTGGGAGATTAAAATTCTCATAATTTACTATGCTTTAGGACTATGATTATTCAGACAACTTGCTGTAGTCCCTTCAATAGGAATTTCAAAATTCCAACCTCCCCAAAAAAAAAATATATATCTAAATTACAAAAAAGCTACCATTAAATTCTTGTATTGGAATTCTGGGGTATTTTTTTTACAATCATTAAAAGAGATTGTCCAGTACTTATAACCTTCTTCTCTTCTTCTCTATAACCATATTTCCCTCATGTAAAATAATAGCTTACACCCACCTCCAGTGCTGACGACATTCCAGTATCTGGTCTCTGAGGGCTCGAATGACATTATTACATATTTCAGCCAATCAGCGGCCTCTCCAGTCTAGTGTCCAAAGGAGGTAGGAGGTGAGTGTGAAATAGCTGCTGATTTGTATTAGGGCATACATGAAATAAAAATGTCACATAATATCACTCAAGTCTCAGGAGTTGAGGCAACAACATCATTGGAATGACACTAGCACTGATGGTTAGTATAGGTTGGTATTATTTTACATAGGAGTAATATAGTGATGGAGAAATGGTTGTCTGAGCAGTTGACAAACCCATTAAAGTTTTTCCCACTATCCCTTGTGTTGCTGCAAAGTCTAAACGGAATCGCATAATTTATTGATGCCAAATTTTATTATATTACATATGAGAAAATGTAACAGTTCTGATTGATCTGAACCGATCTTTATGGTCCCATATTTAGAAAGAATTCCACAAAACACTATAGCTGTTCAGGAATTCATTTGGAACTGACTGATGCTCTCCCAACCCAAACTCATAAGTCTCATACATGCCCATGAACAGGAAATGACAAAGACATAGCCGGGCCCCATGTAAGAAAAGTATACAGGTCCCTGCTTATGACACTGTCAAGTTCAGGTCAGTTCAAGAGACTTGCAGTAGAAGTCAGTACTCCTGTGGAAGTGGGCAGAGGATGCCACTTACTGTAACCCCTTAGGGTACCTTTACACGTGGCAACTTTTCTAGGAATTTCACTGGCAACTTACTGATTGCAGTGAAATCATGGACACATTGTTCTATCTTGTTGCTGTGTACAAATGTAACAATGTCTCCATGATTTCACTGCAACCAGTATGTTGCCAGTGAAATTCCTAGAAAAGTTGCCGCGTGTAAAGGTACCTTTACAGTCACCAGGGGAATCCCTGCACAGCAGATATTAAGGGCTCACCAAGGGAGAGAGACAGTAGAGTGAGTGTTTTATGGACTTGTGGCAGAAGACTGTCCTTCCACTGGTTATACATGGCGGGCTTAACAGAGACTGTATGTTGTTTCACTGTTTTTGGAAGAAGCCTCCCTCAAGAAGAAGCAGTTATTGTGCTGCCAGAGGGAGGAAAGGACCAAAGAGAAGATACCAGGTACCTGTTGGAAGGAGACCGGATGATTGCCCCTTGTGAGGAGCCTGGCAGAGGCATTTCAGTTACTGGAGGAAAATGTGGGTTAATCTCTGATTTGCATGAGAGACCAGACTTTCGGATAAGCCATTTTCCCCGTGGCTTACAATAAAATTGTGAGTCCTAGAGCTCAGCCTCGCAAACACATATTTTGGCAGGTTTTCCTACGTAATCTTGTTTTGGCACCAAAGTTGCTGAGTTGGCTGCAGCCAGATGTTCACAGCCCTGTGTTGGCTAACGAGAGGTTCTTATGATGCCAAGTGTTAGATACCCAGGTATCTTGTTTGTTAGGGTGTAAATATATGTGTAAATATGTATAGAGTTTGATAAGTTTGTGAATCATAATGCTACTCTGGAAACTCTTGTTGCTGCGAACTCATATAATTTACATTGGCCTGGCTGCAGTGTGATATTGTGTAGTTCTGGTTCCTGCTAGATATAGGCAAATTTTTCCAGAAGCTCGTGGTACATTTGAGGGAGTGCCTTGCATCAGCACTTTGCTACTGGTCCTCTGGGCTGCATACGTGTGAACATTTTTGTGTTGAAACCGGAGGATATATATACTGAACATATCTTATTTTCCCTTTTCCCTTCCCCTTAACCCCTGAAGTAAAGGCTTTGTTCAGTTAATCAATTTCTGATTCTGTCCTGGTTTTTGACACACTGAATCCCCCTCCCTTTGGTCCTGATGCTCAGTCCATACTTCACCAACACCTGAATATGAAGCCTAAGGATAAGTTGTGTACATTTTCCTGGATGTAATTTTGAATATATTTTTATGAATTACGTTTTTTGCCTATGTTCTCATTGAAATGTTTATATGGGACCCTCACCACATGCATCCACACACTTTAGTTCAGGGGACCAATAGGTTAATCCATTGCTGAAGAACCGGTCCCGGTGGAAGGAGCTTAGGTGGTAAAGTGGAGAGCGGGAAAGTCAGTCAGGAGCAGTGAGAGGAGGTCGTTGGAGGGGAACCCTGCTAGTAGTGCAGTGGAGAGCACCTCAGTAGAGGTGGCCCTGACAGAAGGGGGGATCCTAGGGTGTCAGCTAACACCCGAATTCGGACCAGTACGTCCACTGGCCGGAAGGGAGCCCAGTCCACAACCAGAGGATCGGCTCCGAGAGCAGTGTGGGTGTCTATCCCCGAGATGCTGAACCGCAGGCCGCGGACTTCTCTAGAAGTCGCCGCCACACCTGGCATACTCCACAAAGGTACCCATGCAGGATCTCGAGACCCGAGTCAAGTCTCTCGAAAAGGGATCCGTGGGTAACAAGAGAGGCTCTGTGTCAGAAGCACCAAGGAAGTGAAGGAGAGAGAGGCGAAGTTAAGGACAGATGAAAGGAACTGAAAAGTAAATCAAAGAGGTTTTTACCCAGGCCAGTTTAACCCGTTAACTGAAAAGAACTGTGTATGGCCTAAGTCATCAGTAACACCCGTGCAGAACTTGAGCAGCGTGTGGTGTCTTATTCAACATCCCTGAGGGACTGCTTATGGTGTAAAAATTCCCTATTCATCATCCATCTCTGCCCCGGGGATCCCACTCCACCTATGGGGAGCGTCACCATCTAGCTGCCACATCCATCATTCCCGGAGGCCTGCAGCAGTGCCGGTATCTGGACACTGTGGGTGGCGTCACAAACTCTTATTTTTATCTTTTACTTTTATTTACCCCTTTTTTACCCCTTCTTTTCAGCAACCACCAGGGCCACGGGCCCAGGCACAGGCCGCCCGTGACTACCACTTTAAGTAATGCCCAGGACCGGGTAACCCACGACCTTTGGATAGGTCAATTGCAGCCAGCCGTGGCACCAGAAAAAGCTAATTGCTAGTGGTGCAAGGTGTTTCTCATACACTGATGAGCTTTCAGAAGGATAAGTCATCAATGTTAAAGTCCCGGACAACCCTTTTAAAACTTAAATTACCCATGGATCAAAATTGTAACAAACACCTCGAATGGAGAGAGAATTAACTGAAAAACTGTAGAAGCATAGCACATTACTTATATAACAATAGGACATTAACTTACCAAGAAGATTTACAAAGAACTGCTTCTCAGAGCTCCCTGCAATGTTAGTAGCTATACATGTGAAGTATCCTGATTCCGTAGACTTTAAAACCCTCATTACTTTTCCTTTTTCAAGTATTAAAATATTATTACTCTCTTTAACCTATAAGAAAAGTATAATTTTGTCAGCATGTAAACAAATGACAATGGGAAAACCTGTTCTACTAAATAGTTACAGTAAGAGAATATTGTTAAATCAAATCTCCCTGCACTATAAGTTTGTGATTCCAAAAGCATAGGTCTCTTGGAAGTGATCACAGTGAATTATTTTTTTCAACAAGTAAGAGAGGGTACTCCAGTTGGTTTTGACCAAACGTCTGATGGCCACTTTACACACACCAACTTATCTTTCCAACTTCTGACCAACTTGCTGGTTGCAGTGAAATCATGGACACATTGTTCCATTGTACACAGCCACAAAATGGAGCAATGTGCCCATGATTTCACTGCAACCAGCAAGTTGTTCAGAAGTTGGACACAGAAGTTGGTGTGTGTAAAGTGGCCCTGAGCCTTCAAACTCAATTACAATTCATCTCATCCAATATTTAAAGTGTCAGCGGTCATGGATCCTTGTAAGCCACTCAAGTTCTTCCACAGTATGGGCCACGTCACACACACAGATAATTGTGCAGATATTGTTCACAGATCTCTGGTTGCAGTGAAATCATGGACACATTGTTCCATTTTGCAGCTGTGTACAAATGAATAATGTGTCCATGATTTCACTGCAACCAGAGATCTGTGAACAATATCTGCACAATTATCTATGTGTGTGACGTGGGCCTAAACCTGACAAATAATTCTATGGATGTTTTTGGTTATGAGGGGTTTGGGCAGCAGAATATTAATTGTATTTAGTCTACTCGCTTATATAGATCTATTAATATACACAGCACGTTACATACATTTCTATGGCTAGGGTCACACATGAGCCCTTGGTCTGTTTTTGGCATCAGTTTTTGCATTTTTTTTCCTAAGTCCAAAAACTGATGGAAAAACGGATTATATGTAATAAACACCCTATCCGTTTTTTTCTGCACTTAAAAACATTGCTATGAACGTTTTTTACCCAAAAACGTTGCTCCCAACGTTTTTGGGTGCTGTTTAAAAACTGATCCATTTTTTTTAACATAGGGCCCTATGGAAAAATGGATCTGTTTTTTCTAACAATTTTTGGCAAAAAATGACTAAGTCCAAAAACGGTCAGGGGCACAGGAGGCTCAAAAAGCACCCAAAAAAAAACCCGGATTGGTCATAGAAAACACTTCCAAAAACGGTTTGCTATGTGTGACCCTAGCTTATCCCTGTTTTCATTGGGTCTCACAAGCTAAATTCCCAGTATGCCTTTATCATGTGGAAAGAAACTAGAGAACCCACAAGAAATCCCCACAAACATGGGAAGAACATACAAACTTCTTGCTGATGTTAGTCCTTGGTGGGTTTTGAACCTAACTCTGCAAAGCCACAGAGCTAACCATTGATGTATTGTGCTGCCACAGTTCTCATTAATGTAATTGTATTATAGCATAAATGTCTGTCTATCCATGGCATCCCCTTGTATAATAATTAGTGTCATTGCCCCTATTCCCTATTTACATCATACATGGGCAGACATAAGCTGGTGCAGCCATTGCAGCTGTGCTAAAGGCACACTTTACACACACCAACTTATCTGTCCAACTTCTGAAGAACTTACTGGTTGCAGTGAAATCATGGACACATTGTTACATTTGTACACAGCCACAAAATGGAGCAATGTGTCCATGATTTCACTGCAACTAGGGATGGGCGAATCTACTCCTAGGACTCGTTACTCGGCAAGTAGTGACTCGCAGGACTCGGTACTCGGCGAGTTTCCCAGTGATTACTCGCACGAGTCCAATGCAAATCAAAGGCAAACGCTGACAAAACTAGGATTGCTATTGTTTGCATTAGACTCGGCTACTGTGCCAGTGATAGCAGGGAAACTCGCAAATAACTGCTGTTACATTGTGAGCCGAGTCCAGCTGTCTTCTCTATGCAGCTCCAGGGTCCTAGAGCCCGCCTGCTCACAGACATGATGTAGCAGTGCTGAGATTGTTCTCAGTCTGCTCATTCCCTGTGCATAGGCATCTATATCTATGCACAGGGGATGTAGCATAGAGGACATCGCGTTTTGGACTACGGCGGACGGAAGAGGATTTTTTTTAATTAAAGATGGAGTCCCTAATGGCTTTTTTTTTATTCCAAATAAAATTTTTCTCTGTGTTTTTTTAACCCTTTATTGGAGATTCTTAGTGGCTGGGTTAAACGTGGCCTGACATTAAGAATCTCGGGCTTAATACCAGCTTGTATAACAAAGCTGGTATTAACCCCTTTATTACCCAGCGTGCCACCGTCACCAGGGCCGCTGGAGAAGCGGGAGTTCAGCGCCAGAGGATGGCGCTTCAATGAACGCGCCATCTTATGGGGCGGCTGCGAGCTGCAATTTGCAGCGGGCGGTGCCCAGAAAGCTTGGGCATCCCTGCGCTGCGGATTCCAGCCCCCAGCTGCTTAGCTGTACCTGGCTAGACATAGAAATTGCGCGGAGCCCCACGCATTTTTTTTAAATTATTTAAAGAATTTCAGAGTCAGAGTCTCAGAGTCAAGGTCTCAGAGTCAGAGTCTCAGAGTCAGAGTCTCAGAGTTGATGAGTCTCAGAGTCAGAGTCTCAGAGTCAGAGTCTCAGAGTCAGAGTCTCAGAGTCTCAGAGTCCAGAGTCTCAGAGTCGAGTCAGAGTCAGAGTCTCAGAGTCAGAGTCTCAGAGTCAGAGTCTCAGAGTCAGAGTCTCAGAGTCAGAGTCTCAGAGTCTCAGAGTCAGAGTCTCAGAGTCAGAGTCAGAGTCTGACTCAGAGTCAGAGTCTCAGAGTCAGAGTCTCAGAGTCAGAGTCTCAGAGTCTCAGAGTCAGACTCAGAGTCTCGAGTCTCAGAGTCAGATCAGAGTCAGAGTCTCAGAGTTCAGAGTCAGAGTCTCAGAGTCAGAGTCAGAGTTGACTCAGAGTCAGAGTCTCAGATCAGAGTCAGAGTCTCAGAGTCAGAGTCGAGTGAGTCTCAGAGTCAGAGTTGACTCAGAGTCTCAGAGTCAGAGTCTCAGAGTCAGAGTCTCAGAGTCGATCAGAGTCAGAGTCTCAGAGTCAGAGTCAGAGTCAGAGTCTCAGAGTCAGAGTCTCAGAGTCAGAGCTCTCAGAGTCAGAGTCTCAGAGTCAGAGTCTCAGTCAGAGTCTCAGAGTCAGAGTCTCAGAGTCAGAGTCTCTCGTCAGAGTCAGAGTCTCAGAGTCAGAGTCTCAGAGTCAGAGTCTCAGAGTCAGAGTCTCTCAGAGTCAGAGTTCAGAGTCAGAGTCTCAGAGTCAGAGTCTCAGAGTCAGAGTCTCAGATCAGTAGTTCAGAGTCTCAGAGTCAGAGTCTCAGGAGTCAGAGTCAGAGTCTCAGAGTCAGAGTCTCAGAGTCAGAGTCTCAGAGTCAGTAGTCTCAGAGTAGTCAGAGTCTCAGAGTCAGAGTCTCAGAGTCAGAGTCAGAGTCTCAGAGTTCAGAGTCTCAGAGTCAGAGTCTCAGAGTCTCAGAGTCAGAGTCTCAAGTCAGAGTCAGAGTCTGACTCAGAGTCAGAGTCTCAGAGTCAGAGTCTCAAGTATCTCAGAGTCAGAGTCTCAGAGTCAGAGTCTCAGAGTCAAGAGTCTCAGAGTCAGAGTCTCAGAGTCAGAGTCTCAGAGTCAGAGTCTCAGAGTCAGAGTCAGAGTCAGAGTCTCAGAGTCAGAGTCAGAGTCTCAGAGTCAGAGTCTGACTCAGAGTCAGAGTCTCAGAGTCAGAGTCTCAGAGTCAGAGTTCAGAGTCAGACTCAGAGTCAGAGTCTCAGAGTCAGAGTCTCAGAGTCAGAGTCTCAGAGTCAGAGTCTCAGAGTCAGAGTCTCAGAGTCAGAGTCAGAGTCTCAGAGTCAGAGTCTCAGAGTCAGAGTCTCAGAGTCAGAGTCTCAGAGTCAGAGTCAGAGTCTGAGTCAGAGTCTCAGAGTCAGAGTCTCAGTAGCTCAGAGTCAAGTCTCAGAGTTTAGAGCTCAGA